>WBMW01002388.1:35247-77905 GCA_013396635.1 Penelope pileata | reverse complement strand
GTGCTCCCGGGGGGGCTGTGGGGAGCTGGGCTCCGGGTCCCCCCGTGCCGGGCTGCAGCTGGGCACCACGCAGCGATGCGGCCGCTGCACTTTGCATGGCACAGAGCAGGCACAGCAGAGGCCATGGGGGCTGCCCTGCAGCCATGGGCTGACCCTCATGGGAGTTTATAATCCAGAGGGCTCAAACCACCTTGAGAGGGCACTTTCCTGGTACTACAGTGGGCTGAGCTGTCGGCCTGCAGCAGNCCGTCTGCTGTGGGCAGTAAGCAGTTCTGTGCCGGCCACGAGCCGTGCAGCACTGCAAGGGGCACTGCCACGTCAGACTTGGAAGAGGGCTCTTAAGTTACAGTCACCAAAAAATCAGATCTGCTTTATTTCTGGAAAAAATCTGGGGCTGAAGAGTAGCCAGGGGCTGTTTTGACAACTGGCAGGAATGGTCTTGAATAAAACAAGTTTGATAGCAATTTGAAATGAAAAATCCGGGGGGAAGAGGGGGAAGGAGAGAGCGCACGCGCTCACCTGGAATGGGGGAGAGCACACCACGGGGTCGGGAGAGCACACCACGGGGTCGGGAGAGCACACCACGGGGTCGGGGGAACGCGGCAGCAAAGGGCACACTGAGCCCTCAGCAGGGAAGCAGCGATCCCCCCAGCAAGGATGCAGGCAGAGATCTGCTGCCCTTCACTCAGAGCACCCAGGGGCCAAAGGAGGAACCAGGAGCCGGGCACGTTTCCGTGGTGTCCCAGCCCTGACCCGGAGCAGCCACTGCCCCCATTTTGTGCACACACAAAGGGCTGGCACCGCCTCTCGCCAGGACCTCAGCAGGGTTCACCCTCATGGAATCACAGCAGTGAGCTTGCACCCATGTGAAATAAATGAGAGAACATGCTGCTCTTCAGACAGCACAGCATCCTTCTGAAGTGCCTCGGGAGGATTTCCAAATTCTAAAGCAAGTGGATCAAGCAGCTGGGATAAGAAAGGCGCGGTGCCGAACCCCAAAGCAGCAGCCCCGCTGGGTACTCACGCTGTCCACCGCCAGAATTTTGGCCCAGATGAAGACAAGCAGCGGCCTCAGCTCACGGGCTGAACTCTGAAGGAGCTTCAGCACATAGGGGAAAATGCCAACGGACAGCGCCTGCGGAGCCAGAGGAGAGGAGAGCTCAGAGCCGCCCCAGGGTCACGGCAGCACGTGAGGATGGAGCTCACTGAATGACACCATGGGAAGCGTGGTACAAAACAACTCCATCCACTTCGAGCAAAGAGGGATCCCTGTGTTTCTGCCTATTGCTCATTTTAATCCTGGATGTCACCAGGTATTTCCAGACCCCTTTGGTCCAGAGGGACTCAGAGTTTATCTCACACCAACTCCTCATTACAGCCTGTGCTATTTTATGCTGCTCTGCTCTTCTCAGATGGGGCCATTTGCTTTCACACGTAAACAGACCACAAAAGCTCAACAATTACAGCCTTCCCCCTGGAAATTACCCAGGCCTGTCCCTCACACAGACCTTTCACCAAGCCTGGTGCTCACAGCAGCACACACGACTCGCTAAACCCTTGAGATCCCCCCGTGACTGCAGACTGCANTGCCTGGGATGACAGTGAAAGGCACAGAAAGCCAACGACAAGCCCCATCCTAGCACTGTTCCACCGCCAGCTGCCAGTTCATGTTCATTCATCACCGTTATCAGCAAACAGCTCCTTTTACAAGAGAGCCTCTAACTGCTCCTCTGCTTCATCCTTGCTTATTACCTGCACCGTGCTAGCCACTTTCCAAAATGCGGAAGGCAGCTGCCTCTGCTCAGAAGAGCTCATACGATCCAGAGACCAAACAGAGAAAGGAAGAGAAGAGAATGATGCAGGCAGTAAGCTGGGAGAGCAGAGGATGATAAACATATGGGCTTTTTATTGCTGTTATTTATTTTACATGACAAACCTGCTTATTTGCCCTGGATGCTTCCTTCTGTTCTGTAGCTTCCATTATTTTACACTGAACTATGCCTAAATAACTCCTCCTTGTAATAACGCAAATGAAAAGCTATTTGGCCCTCTTGATTAATGCAAACCACTCTTCTTTTCGGGATGCTGGCTCCATCTCCTAGGCACGAGCACATAGAACACCACGCATTTGTCACATCTGTGGGGCATCTTCCACACCTTCCATAAATCACCATTTGTATTTATCACCTGTGCTGAGAATCTAACTGACTTTTACGAGAGGAAATGCAGCACAAACGCACCAAGCTAACTGCCCAGGGCCCCAGGTCCAAAAATCTTCCCAGCAGATCGAGAGCTCGCAGCCGGTGCACCTGGCTCAGCAGAACCTGCAGAGGAAAGGGACAATGGTTACCACCAGAAAGAACAAAGCTCCTCGTGACTGCAGAGCAAATGTAAGAGGACCTCAGGATCATCACAAAACTTTGAAAAAACTGATGATCTGAATGGAAAAAGCTGGAAGACAAACCCTGGCTCTGGAAGCTTTCACCCCACTGCACAGTGCCACCGGCGGTCACTGCCCCCAGCAGCACTCCTCCACGAAGTTCTGCAGACATCTGCAAATCCTTCCCTCAGCACGCAGCCATCCTCAGCCCCTAAGCTGTGCTCCAGCTCTCTCTGTTAATGTCTCTCTCAAGTGCAGTGGTTGCTGTGCAGCTCAGCTCTGCTAGCTGGAAGCAGCCACTCTGGATTTCCAATCTTCTCTTACTGCCTTTCCTCAGCAAGCAGGAAGGGGATTGTGTCTGCAGGAAGGATTCAAAGGTGAGCAGAAGGACCAGCCTGCCAGTGCTCGAAACAGCTCAGAAGCAGAAAAAGAGGCTTTGCTTTCCTTGGCAAATCAATATAAGAGACTTAAGAGGGAAGCAAAAGGTCACATTAGTCGTTAATAAAAATCTCATTAAAACGGAGTCTGACAACGATAATGAGGTGATAGTTTACTGGCTAATACCTACCCTGGTGTGAAATATTAACAGACAGACTTTCAGTTCTTAATCTCCTTAACAGATGTAAGATATTGGAATGCAACATTTAATCCTCAGTTTAAATTGAGCACCAACCCTCGGCGTGGATCTTAGGGAAAGTGACTTGCTGATGGAGCTCCCCAGTTCCATCTCCTTCTCAATGGTTTTTCCACATTGCATTCAAATTAAATTATTGCTCATGTTTAATATTGAAGGATAACCAAATGACTTGGCTTACATCCCATCCCACGGACAACTGACGCCAGATACTGAAGTTGTGCAGAGAAAGTCTGGAGGAAAAGAGATGGCTATGTGGGAGGGTGTGTTAATTGCTCTAATTGTTTCTCCTCTGACTATCTGCGCTCAGATCCCAAGACAGGTCACAGGAGAAAGCATTTTGGTCATCCTGCCCTAGTTGGCACCAGCCTATTCCCTAAACTTACTACAGAACTTGGCACGATTAGCCATGTGCTTTAAAGATGCCCAGCCCAGGGATAACAGGGCCAGCTGTTGGGGATTAAAGCAGAAAGAGAAACCAGGGCACGGTGCAAGCTGGGGCAGCGCCAAAACAACAGAAGAGAACACGTGAGGTGCAGGGTGCTTCTGCAACAGGGGAGGCACGCAGCTTTGCAACGCTGTTATTATCTGACCTTCAGAAAAAAAAGCAGGTAAGGCCATAAATTCCATTGTAGCTGGGAGAAAATGGATGTAATTGAAAAGGATTTCCAGGTGAAGATACAAAATCGTGTCTCAACAGCGCTGGCTGCCCACAAGAATCTTCAACCAAATCAAACTCTGTCTTTTTTAAAAGCTTCATTTCATTATTCTCAAAAACAAAAAAGCCAACACTGTCTCTCAGGTTTTTGTATTCACACTTCCCAATCTGCTTGCACAATAAACGGAAGCCACAACTGACACAAACTCTGGGGACTCGGACGGGGCTGTGGGAGCCTACACCCAATGAATGAACCTGGAGTGGAATTGTCACCCTGCCTCTGCGCACCCGGGGCTGCGGCACATCCCTCCCTGACCAGAGACATCTGCCCACTGTTATTTACATCTAAGCAGAAGACAGGGAAGCAGTGACACTGCGGGGTGCAGTCACAGCTGAACCCGCCTGGTGGGGCATCCCACCCCTCCTCTGCCTGTCCCAGACCACGCAGGGCAGAGACCCACCGCACCCTGCACGCTCTGACAGCCACGAGCCTCAGATTTCCACTGCTTCCGTACCACACCAGCAAGAACAACACCTGGAAGGCTTTTTCTCTACCCCTACGGAGCTCTTCCTTTCCTAATGGTATCACAGGTACAGGATTTAGGAAATGGCAATTGAGTGAGACCAGGGTCTGGCTCAGGCCGCTGAACGCAGCCCCTTCGTGGATGCCCCCAGCACAGCCAGGGCCGCCCCTCTCACCTAACAGCCAGATTTCAAAGCTGGAGCTATCAGAAGGAAAATGAATCCAAAAAGCTAACTACATCCATACCTGCAAGTTGGAGAGTAACCAGGACGCAAGGGCGTAACAGCTCCCACCTTGGCAGGAACTTCCTAGCCAACACGGGCTGGGAGAGGAGTGCAGCAGCTCGCCAGGGCTTTGCTGCGGGGCGGGTGCAGCCTCGGCTGCGTGCCCCAGGGACCCATGGCAGGAGGCATCGCTGCAAGGACCCGCGTCTGCTGACCGCTGCCTTTGGTGACTCCTCCACCTGTGCCCAACGTGCCCCACGCACAGCAAGAATCCGAAATGGAACTTGGAACTTCTTGAAGTGGGAGTTGGGACTCCCTGAAGTCAGCAAGAGGCCGTTTACAAGGGACTGCTTCCCTGCCCTTGACAAAGCCAGGCTCTGCGTGGCTGGCAGCGCGCCCCTGGCACTCAGACCCCATCCTTCCCCAGGGACACATCTCAGATGGGAAAACAGAACCAACCCTGGGCAGGCTGCGGCAATGCAGTTTAAGCACTCCCAGGGGCTCAAGGCAGGAAGACACTCACAGAGGGTGTGAAACAATTCCTCCCCTCTCCTGAGCAGTGGCTCTGATTCAAAGCATCTCGAACCTGTTAACAGCCGTCTTACTCCACTCTACAACTACATACACCTTCATTATCAGAATAATTACGTTGTCCTAGCTCATTTCTGGTCCAGGAAGGAAAGCAGATTCCTTTGCTGGGTGACCTCTCAATTCCACTGCAAGGTTAAGTGCTGCAGAGCCCTCCGGTGCCAAATAATTCACTGGAAAGCAGCAAAGTTGGTGCTGGAGCAGAAGCCTGCCTTCCCCCATCGCAGTGACCGAGATAAACCTTATGCTTGTTTATCCAGCCAATCTCTCAAGAGTTGGGAGGCTCAGGGAAATTAAGATTCAGTCTTACGAAGATTGATGGTGCTGTCAGTCACAGAGCAAGCTGGCAGCTCAGAGGGAAGGCAGTCTTCTCACATTTAGGGAAAGAAATCACAGGTCCCTGTGCACTCGCGTTTCTTTAAACAGAAGACTTTAAGTTTTGTTGCCTGATAGAGGAGAGACCACAGCGACCGTGAGGAGGGTTTGTATTTCTGTCAATACAAACACGTGGAGAGGGAAGGGCGAGAGCAGGGACCAACTCTCCTATTTCCCTTCCATAAACGTGATTTGAAATGAGGCGTTACGCTTCTCCTAGATTTACTTCTCTTTTCTAAAAAACTTCATTTCATCTGAGCAAATGCCTACCAGAACTCAACGTTCCTTCCAGGCATGGTCTTTAGAGATTTGTTTCTATGTTCTTGCAGCAAAATTTCAGCATGCCATTAAAGGGAACACTTTCCAGGCTGTACCAGCAGCACAGAAAACGAATCCATTTCCAAACTATTTACACTGCAGTAATGCCCATTTTGTGAAAACGGGCAGAAGATAAAGTCTCTGCCTGACACAGCAAGCATATAAAGGGGAAAACAAAGATGTGCTACCCTGCAAAAAAGTCTTCCTACTTCAGAGCGAAACAGGAGGCAGCACAGCCTGATACTGCTGGAGCCGCAAATGGGCGATAGCAGGAAATTACGCTCAACAGAGAGGGAAGGCATGGGGGAAGAAAAGCACTTCATCTTCATCTGCACAGGCCTGGCCAGCACGCAGTCAGCCCTAACGCATCCTGGAGGAGCCCAGGGACCTCTGTGCCCAGCAGCCCCGGGCTGGCAGCGGGCAGAGCCGTGCCCACAGGAGCAGCACTCACCTGCAGGACGATGGGCAGCTGCTCCGGGGGGTTGCGGTTCTCCACGCCCATCGTCAGCCACACCTGGAATGCCGTCAGCTGCTCTGCGAAGAAGGGGCTGTGCTGTTGGAGCAAGCAGAGGGATGAAGTCTGGCTTTAGAACATGTGAAGCAACTGGTATGGGCAGCTCTGGCCCCACACACTGTAGTGACACACAGAGACAACCCTGCAGGCTTCGAGAAGCACAATGCGGCTGCAGCTGTGCTCTAACGAGATGGATCAATGGCTGCTGACATGGAATGCTTGCCTGGGGAGCTCTGGCACTGCAGCACACTTGATTTAAGCACCAGGAGGCTGCTCAGGTGCACCCAACACCTCTGTCCTCCCAACAGCAGTGTGGAGTGTCAGTAATGTCACACTCAGCGCCCAGAGCTCTGCTCAGACAGCATCCCCAGGGCCGGAAGAAATGTTCCTTTTGCCACCCATCTCACAGAGCATGTAGCACAGAAGGGTGCGAGAGAGAGCTAACCCTGGCCAAAAAAACAGGGGGAAACAAAGCTGAGTGGTGAGGGCAGGGAGGAGGGGGATCAGGGACCTTGCCCACCCCGAGCTGCTCTCTGTTGTTGGCCTGCAGGCTCAGCTCCAGCAGCTTATTGCATCTCCCAGCTCTGACTGGCACAGAGCAGCTCGAGAATAAGCAGAAGCCAGAAGCACGTGGTTTGCAATGTGCTGCTGAGACAAAGCAGCCCTGCAGAGATCACCAACAGATCCATGGGCCAGCCAGCACCCAGCCACGGGGCAGGGGAGGGTGGCACAGCAGGTAACGCTGGGACTCACCCGTCCCAGCCCTGTCCCAGCCCCGCTCCGTGGGCAGCCCGACCCCGGAGCACTGAGCCACGCTGCTGCCCGCCCCTCCTGACAGACACTGCTTTATGCTGGCATAAATCAGGAGGTGTGAGGGCGAGCCTTTGATTGAACACCAGGAGCTGATCAGAGAGGTGCAATTGCCTGTCTGCTGCGACCATTTGTCACTGCGCAAAGCTGAGCCCCTTCCACTCCCTCCCAAGCCCACAGCCACATTTCCTCCTGTTTCTGTGGGTGTCTGAGAGCGACAGTCAACAGGTTAATCTCTGTCCTCTCTCTACAGAACAGGCACAAACCTACACAGTACTAACCAGCCAGGACTTCTGCTCGTCCATTGCTTAGCATCTGCCTCCTCTCAGCCCTGAATACCCACGAACCTGCTAAATTTCAGCTCACTTGACAGTGGGCGTACAGATGACATCCAAGAGTAACACTAAAGCACCCACTGACATTGTCAGAGACCCGATATAAAAATGAACAGGCTAGAAGAGGAAAAATTGAATTTGTGTACGTTTTAAAATAGAGTGGGTGAAAGAAGGGGTGGGAGAATTAAGGGCATCTTTATCAGCCCTCGCAGAAGTTAACGGCCGTCCTCCTGGACACCATCTGCAACTGCAGCCAGAAAACCTTTTACAAGTTTGCTGACATAAATATCATACAGGAATGTCAGAGCAAAATTGCTCCCATCCAGCTGCAGTCGCAGGGCTGCACAGGTACCACCCCGTGCTCCGCAGCAGCGCGGGGAGCAGGGGGCTGCACACGGTGCCTCCCGTGCTTCCAGGGACACTGCACACTTCTGCCAATCAGCCACACCAAAGTGCTGGCTGTGAAGAAAGGCACAAAGTCTGTTTCTCTTTTTAGTGCTTGTTTCAATGGAAATAGTCATTTAAGAACACTTTTTAAAAGCAGAGAATGCACAGCTATGGCAGATTCTTTTTTCAATTTTCAATCAATTCAACCACAAAAACATTCCAGAAAAAAATGAACCTTTGCTCCTATTTACATGGAGATGCCAGCTGCTTACAGCATCTAGTTGGGTACATTGCCAGCAGGGAATTCATGCTGGAAGACAGCATGTCTGCTGTAATTGGATATGAATATTCCATACCCAGGTATATTTCTGTAAGAGAGGTGAATCTAGATTTGCAGTTTTCCAAAAATATAAACCACTGAATTCAAGACTCAATAAGAAAAAGGGATGTGCTGAACTGAGGTTTCAAACGATGGGTTAAACTGGGACACATTCAATACATGGTGTAACTTACCCTAAATGCAGTTCCTTCCTCAATAATTGTAGGTAATTGGGAAAGGCAAATATCAACCGCGAGGTCCCACGCCTGCCTAGAGAAAAAGGTGCAAGAGGAAAGAGAAGTCATTGCCAGTTGCCCATCAGCAGCAGCACACGGGAGCATGGACAAAGCAGGGCGGTCAGATCACTGAGCAATGCTCATTCCCTTTTGTAGTGGCAGCTACAACACACAGGAACTATTCAGAGACACAGAGCAGGGCTGCCCCAGGACCGTGCCAGGCTGCCCCACAAACACGAGCAAGGTGAGAAGATCCCCAGCTGAAGTTCGCTGACTCTGCTCCTCTGTGATGCAGAACGAAGCCAGAGGGAACAGAAGCCTCGTTATCCAGCTGTCCTCATGCAGAAATGGATGGCTTCTTTAAACGAGAGAAACGAACTCAATCCTGGATTAGCTCCAGCCCCAAACCCTTCTGCACCCAAAGCCCAGCCTGCTCCGCACCCAGGTCAATCGGAACAGCTCCTGCCAACAAGCCCTCCAGCCCCACTCGGGGTACCCCCACCCCACCACACGAACTCTCCCCCTCAGCACCCTCACCAGACACCGGCCCTGTGTGCACCACGGAGAAGTGGCTCAGTCTCCACCGTTCTACCTCCAAGTTGGGTTTTGCACGGCAGCCTTGGTTACAGAGATTTGCTCTGCGTGACCCACCCAAGGACGGAGGGATGTACAATAAGCCAGGACAGGAAATGCTTCAAGATTTCAGTTTTTACCCTTATCCACTATGCTATGTAATAGCTGAAGTACTGTGATCTATAGCACTAACAGCACATACCCCACGTGCAGCGGCAAGGGAAGCTGCTGTGCTGGATTCTGTGCCAATGAGATGTGGTACCAGTCTGCTTCCAATGCTCACCAACAAACTAAGAGAGGACCAAACTAAAACAGATGGGTTTTGTCTCCAAAACACATGAAACACCTCTAAAAACACGAAGAGGTACCTCTTACCAAGAAACCATTATCCCCACTCTACCCATAGACATCCCATGCATTTTTCACTGTAACATATGAATTCATGTGCTCCGAAGGGCTCTGAGTCCGTCCCCGGGACTCTGAAATGAAAGCAACTAATTACTCTGCGGACACATTAGCTCTTTAATGACTTGTGGCCATCATGTGCTACCACCAATAGGCACAGCAATTTTTCTTCTCCTAGGAACATGTGCAGACAGAAGGCCAGAGGTGACAATCGATTTGGAGGGTTTTAGCTACCTACTCTAATAAGTTCTTAAATCACTGCTTGGAGTCAACCACGGCGTGACACCCCTCCCATTGGACCAACTGGCAGCTGTTCTCAACTAAACCAATCTCTCCAATTAGCTGGAAAAATAAACTACAAGGCTCTTGCGTTTTTCCATGGATTGAAGGGATGCAGCGTGTTTCAGCTGTCCCAGACCTCGTCCCTCTGCCTCGCAGCATTCACCTTCCACTTGACAATATGCTGCCAATATAATTAAGAGGTAATCAAGAGATAATCAAAGCACAGGCAACAAATGCTTCCCACACGCTCAATAAAGACCCATACTGAAGACAAAATGTTTGCACAGAGCTGATGGGAGATATTTATTCGTGGTGGAGGAAAAGTCAATTGGTACAATTACAGAGATCACTTCAAGCGAAGAATGAACATTTCTGACTGCAAGGTGCTTGGAGGAACGGGGAACATCACCTAAAGAAATTCTCCCAGACTTCAGGAAACGCCCAGATGCGTTGCCTTTGAGATAAGTTTTACATGGTGGGAGGAAGATGGTTTAGAGATCAGAGACAAGCGGCCGGGTGTTGGCTGCCTGTAAGGGGATCCTGCGCTGGGCACCATGCTGCACAGGCAGGGAACCGAGATGCTGAGCTCCTCAAAGTCATTTTAGGTGAGAAGAACTAATACTGCTATAAAAACGTCTAGAGCAGCCCCACAGGGTCAATTCCCAAAGGTTTTTAAATGTTATCAGAAAGAACAACCCCAAATCTAAAAAGCAATTTTAGTAGATTAAAACAAAATCTCCTTTTACGCTTCAAAAAACAGGCCATTAAAAATCAATGCAGCCACAGAGCTAACGTTACTCCATCTTTTAAAAGAGTGTAACCAGCAATATAAAATCTCCTTACTGCTCATCATAGTCTGGAGAGCCACTGATTAACATCAGCTGCGTAAGGGATTCTCATCGACTCAGCCACTTAACACATCTCTCCAGCCTTTCCAAAGAGGCCCAGCATTCTGTTCCTGCTCCAGCTCCGTAAGAAAGGGGACAGAAAAGCTGCCCACCCAGCCCAGCACAGGAGGAAGCAGCAGCTCTGCCCACAGCGGACATCCCGCTGCCCCCAGCCACTCCAGAACGCTGCTCGCTGCTGGGCTGCGTAAATTCGGGAGCCGGCACACAGCTAACGCCGTGCATGGCAAGGTAAAGGACTGCTGGAAGCAGGCATCACAGGAATTAAGAGTCAACACCGGCTGCAAAAGAAGGGCAGAGGACTGGGGCACTGTGTGTGCAGATAAACAGAAGGGAAGAAAATGCTGGAATCAGACACGGCGAAAATAACGGCTGTGGGTGATGGGTGGAGGTGATTGACTGCCTCAACACGCCAAAGGGAAGCAGCAAGGTGGGCAGGCTGGAGAGCCGCTCCCTGCACCAATATTGTGCTTTAGTGCACAAACAGGAGATGAATCAGGGAGCAGCAGGGGAACAAGGATGGGTGGCACTGCGTCCAAGAAGGGATTGATGAAAGCTGGCCCAGGAGATCACTGCCTCCCTTCCTTCTCAGTGGAGATTGCTGTTTGCAAAGGGCACAGGAAGATTTGTTTTCCCCGCAGCAGCTGCAGGAGCCGGGCAATGCCTCAGCATCACCCCTTCCTCCCTCCCCACTGCCCTGCCCCATGACCCCCAGCCCAGCGAGGTGACACTGGGACGGCTGCAGCCCCTGGCTCCGACCTGCTGCCACCTGCAGTGCTCGAAGGGAGGACGCGAGCTCGCTGGGCGCCCCGTTCAACCAGAAGCTATCACACAGCCAATGGATGGCTTGATACACGTTGCTGCTATATCAAACATCACATTATAAAACCTAACAGAACTTTCAGCCTCTTTTCTCAGCTGTCCACGTGTGTACCTCGGCATCACTCACTACTGGAAGCCTTGCACACCTCCACGGGGCTGCCAGCAGCACACCCCGGGCTCCACAGCTTTGCACAGAACCACTCGCAGCACGGCCGTGCGTACCCTTACGCTTGCTGGGACCGAGCAGTTTCCACAGAGCCACACCTCAAAAGAAGCTGAAGTGTTTTACAGCTTGCTCCATGCCGTGCTGTGAAGCAATCTCATCACAGAAAGTCACCGGCTCCGAGCTGTGCTGGGAGGGAAAGGAGATGCTTTGGCTCCACGACTGAGCAGAGCACACTCACACTCAGGCACCTCCTGTGTCTGTTTTGGAATAAAAATTCCTCCCCTTCGTTGGAAGATTTGCTCAGCTGGAAAAAAAAACAGGCAGGAACATACTTTTGTTTTCTGAAAAACAAGCAAAGCAGTGGAGCCTGCCAACAGGAACAGCCTGCAAAGAGCCAGCACTGCCCTGCGCCGAGCATCCCGCACAGCGGCGGGCTCAGAGACAAGGGCAGCCACCCCCGGGCAGGACACGGCCTCTCCAAAAATGTGAACATTAAAAATGAAAAGGCATTACTCTTTCATTAGTCTACAATAAAAATTGAACCATTATAAAAATACTCATATACGTCCTTACATTTCAGCTCCAATGTTCCTCAGCCCTTCAGCACTCACACGTCCCCGGACACCACCTCTCCCCCTCCCAACACCAATTTCATTACAGGAGCAGTGTTTAAACTTTTAACATTCCAGCACCAGCTCATCCAGCTGCCTTCGCTTCGCTTCCCCCACGGTGCTGCAAACTTTGGACTTTTCCACAAAGGCGAGGAGGCCGCGAGTGCCAGCTCTGCGCAGTGACGGTTTAATTGTGCAGATCCATGAAACATTCAGCACTAGAAGCCCATGGTGATTCTGCCAGCAGCAGAAATGCAACACGCTTACAGAGATGTGCTTTAGTCCTTCCTCACCCACATCACCGTATGGTGCAGAGCACGAAGGTGGATTTCCTTACCTTCAGCTCAAGTTTCCGGGGCTGAGTCAGTGCCTAATGCTTTTAATTCTCATGTTACTTTTTTTAATAAAGTATTATTAGTGTCTTCCAGCATTCTGCCTTTTTCTGGGAACAGCCTGTATTAGACTGCACCACACCTAACACTGGTGGAAAATGGTATTCCTTACTGGGACAGTCGGGTTAAGGAGCAAATGCAGGGAAGCTGAAGCCATCTGTAGCACAGGGCTCAGGCATCAGGGCAGCTGCTCAGCGTTTGTGTTTCTGGAACTGTTAAATATTTCAGTCTGTATCAAATATGTTGGACAAGATTTTCTGTTTGTCTTTTCTGCAAGAACAACTCAACATCGCACCCTGTCTGATTGAACTGATGCCTTTCAGCCCAGACTCACCTGCTTGGCAGCACCGCTGCGAGCACACGCTCAGACACAGCTATTTTTAAAATAATATTTATTGCTATGAATATTTGGTACAACTAGGAAATCCTTCTTTGTCTGCCAGTGCACTCCCCGACTCCAGCTGCTAGTTGGAGCACACCCCGTGCTGTTTCTGTCCCACACTTCTCTCCATACCTGCAGCCCATTAACGGGGCTGGGAGATGTTAAGACCAACACAGACACAAACAAAAAACCTGGTTAAAGCAACAGCGTAATCTGAATTAATCTCATCCTTCAAATGTCAAACACCTCCAAATACCCTCTCAAACAATCGCTTGCCTCTCACTGAGATGCTGAGACTTTTCTGTGGGGCTCAGCTGAGACCCATTTCCTGAGGACGCAGCAAGCAGAGCTGCAGCTGCGGTGCAACGCGGCCCCGAAGGCTCCTGCTGCTCTCCCACCTGTGACGGGGCTGCAGGACTGTGGGTCCCTTCCAGCTGGAATTCCAAGCATCCTTTATTTGCAGTATATTATGACTTTCTTTCATCTACAGTTTCATGCCTGGTTTATATACCATTGCAATATTCCTATTATGAGCAAATCATAGTTCTTCCACGGTGTAATTAAGGTACTTCATTTTTAATGTATGTCCTATGTTAGGAAATATTTCTAGAGACATTATTGGGTCTTTTTGAAGGCTGTGAACACAACTTGCTGCCAACAGCAGTAATGGATAAACCACAATCCATCACGAGAGCTGAAGGTGCTGACGGAGCACGGGGCCTCCTGCTCGCCCCGCGCGGCACCTCAGCCAATCAATAGATATTAATATTAATACACAAATTATAGCGGCGTCTACAGCAGCCGAGGACCTGCGGTGCAGCACACACACACACACGTGGCTGCTGCTGGGATCAGGGCACCACGCACAGTTCAGAAGGGACTCGGGGTGTCACTGCTTCAGTGAAACGCTGCTGCTGACTTAGGCCTCTCCTGCAGAAGATGGTGCAAAACATAACGCAAGGCAGCAGCAGTCTGCTGCTGCAGGCAGCCTGCCTGGAAGGCAGAAAAAAAGCCCTGAACCTGTGAAAAGCTCTCCATAAAGCAACTATCAGCAGGATGCTGCTGCTCCGTCCACGCAGGTTCCACCACTCAACACCACAGATGCAGAGCAATCACCAAATCACCCCCACGTTCCTGCTCTTTGCCCTCCCTGCCTTCCCCTCACATCACCTGGTTTATCCAAATAAAATGAGTTTGGAGGATCTGGAGTCCAGATGAAGGGTGACAGGTAAGCGCAGATGATTATTTTTAGAAAGTATTTAAGTGAGGCCTAAATTGGTTTCTAAATCTGTCAATACTGAAAGTTCATAATGATGAACTGAGCCACCTCTGCCAAAAGCAGAATTTTCCCTTTTGCTAGATTTGATCCCAACTGCACCTTTTTGTAGGGCGCTGAAAGGACCGGGCCAAGGGATGCTCGTGCACTCGCCTCCTGCTTTGCTGGTGTTTGGGATGCAGGAGAAAAGCCCCACACGTGTGACTCTTCCTAAGGAATTTCTTCTTCTGGTAAATCCTAACAAGCAGCAACAATGCCATCATGCTGTGGTATGGTCCGAAGGGCTTTACAGAGGCATTTTCAACACCATTTGGCATAAGGACAAATACAACAGGAGCAAAGAAATCCTTTCTGGAATCCACCGTGCTCCCAAGCAGAACTAGAACAGCCAGAACGGGCTCCGGGCCGCAGCCGCAGCCCTGGGCTTCAGCATCACCAACTCCATAGGAAATAAGAAATACAGGCTTGTAGGATGCTGGCAATAAGCATGAATTACATGCTCATAAGGAACCAAACATAAGATTTTAATATGCTGGCAATAAGCGGGCTATAAATAACTCAAGAAATTTACTGTTTTAATTTCAAAACTGCTGCAGAAACGTCTCCTTCTGCTGCAACTGCAACCACAAAGCTCTGGGGCTCAGGCCCTGCCCCATCTACCTGCGACATCGTCCGAAAGCCACCACAGAACTCCCAGGTTTCCTCCTCCTCCTTCCCCTCCCAAACCTCCCAGTGCCTCTCACTACAGTGATGAGGCAGCTCCCTGCGTTTACAAGTGACTGAAATGGTTTTCCTCAGCTGTTGTTCATCCTAAGCACTGAAGAATGCTGTTTGCCACGTACAAACACACCGTACGTCTAGCAGGGCTGCCCAGCATGCTGAGGATTCCATCCCAAGCCTGCCCCATCCCCTCCATGCTCTTCAGTTCTTCAGGCAGCTCTGTACCCCCAGCACGCACCCGCCGGGGCTGCTGCTGCCTTACCTCCATTTCCCGGAGGAAGCACTGAACACCACTGGAACTTACAGGCGCTGCCACCAGTTTGCACTGAACATCACCATACCTCCTCTACAACTATTTTCCTCCACATTTTCATGGAGAAAATTTCTCAAAGGGTTTTGAAAGCCCAGGCAAGTTAAGGTCGCTCAGCTACCTCTACCTCCCCTTCCTCAGCCTCTCAGCGAGTTACACCACCACCACCTTCTCCTCAAGGAACTACATTAGCTTGGGCGTACCGCTCTGTACTTGGCCAAATTTTGCACTGCTACAAAAACAAAAGTAGATTTTTATTATTATCGTTAATATTATTTATATTATTGTTGTTCATGGAACATCTGTTTGATAGCCAACCCACATTTAAGAGGCTCTCCATAACTGTGACATCTCTATTTCTGCCCATCACCTTAAAAGCAACAGTGACAACAGATGAACTCTGCATCAAAAAAACTCTACAAGTTAACATTTCTCCCCTTAGGCCCCCAACTCTCCCCACCCTCTGCAAGCAGCACAGCCAGCTTTGCTTTGTGCAAACAAAGAGATGTCCCACTCCTTTCTATTTGGAACGAAAGCTTGCACAGCTGAACTGAAGCTTCGGCATGACAGAACTGCATCACGTTTATGTACGCACAGGGAAGAAATAGATTTGTAGATGGGTATTTACACTGCCACATGCTCTTTCCTTTTTGATCCACTGACTTAATCAGTAAAGCACTGTGTAGATTTAAGCTGTAGCAATCTTTCCTGAGTGCAGCTCTCCAAATCCCCCCGCAGCAGGCAGTGCTGGCAGCAGGGGACTCACCACATGGCATGCATGTACGTCGGGGGCAGGCGGGGGCTGCTGACCGGGGTGCAGTTGTAGGACCTCATGATCCTTTCTGCCAGGAGAAAGTTTCGGAAGAGGCTGGCCACAAGCAGGTCTTGCCTGAAGAGCTTCTGGAAAAGATCTGTTGAGAGATTGCAGGAATTACTACGTGTGTATCGTTACAATGGCAGTACCATAGGGAATACGTAAAAATCCTTTAAATGATAAAAACACGTTAATGTTTTATTCCAGTAACAAGAAATCTACAACAGACTTTTTGTGACATGACATCACAGCTCTTAAAGGATGCCTGACCTCTGAGCTCCCTTAAAACATCACTGTTACTTTTCTTCAAGTTACATTAAAAGAATTTAATGCTGCCTAGGTTGGATTTGCCTTTTCTGGACAAAATTCCTCTCCTGGTGGTTTGGGAATTGTAAGGGAGAAAAGGAGCTGTGTGCACTGCTGAACCAAGAGCTGAACACGTGCTCACAGGCACTTTGATGTGCTCATGAAAAGGCAGAATGAATACCACAGGACAGCAAACACACCATCTTCTAGAGGGGCAGAGACCTATTTATGCAGCAATGAATGTCAGTACGAGCTCAGGGGGAAAACTGCACACAAATTTGGCCCTTCGTGCTCCAGAAGATCAAATTCAGAGCAGAACAGGGGCAGAAAAAGGGGATGAAGCTATTTGGTGAAGGATGCACTGTCTTACCCACAAAGAGAGAGAAAGTTGTTGTTTTTTTCCTGATGCTAACAAAGGCTGGAAGGAAATAGATTGCTCTTTCCAAATACAGTAAGAAAATTATCCAAGCTAAGCCATCACGTTAGCACTGGAAACAGCTTTCTAGTTTCTAATGATCACGTTGCTGGAATTCTTCTGGTAGAGAAAAGTGAATATAAAAAACTTAACCAGCCTCAACATCCCGTCTGATCCGTTCTTTCAACATCCAGCGTCCGTTCTCTCCTGATTTCAGTGTCCCATTTATCTGACTCTGCATCCTACTTGGAACAAGCAACGCTCACTCCTCAGGAAACCTTGGTCCGCCCGGCCCAGCCCTACCTCTGGGCAAGACGTTCCACGCAATGGTGTCCGTGATGGCTGTGAAGATCCAGTTCAGCTCTCCCAGGGGAGTTCTCCTGTCGTTCAGCCTTCCGGGAATCCTATGGGGGAGGAGAGGTGGAGGAGACAAGGAGGTTTCTGTTACTTTATTTTTACGTAAGCTGTGTGTAGTCGCTTTATAATTGCACCATTTGTGCCACGGCAGTACCTACAGGTCTAAAACATGTAACGCAGTAAAATAATGATTTCCTTTCTGTTCTGCTCTATTTTTCTTTTCCTCCTGAAGGAAATGAATTCTTTTCCCCGAAGGAGTCGGGGCACCGGGCGCTGCCAGCGCTGCTCAGACCCCACGGGACCCCGCGGCCTTCCTCCATCTGCTCCGCACGCAGGGTCAGCCCTAAAAATATCCAACTCTTGTCAGCAATACGTATCTGGAGCCTATTTCTGGTACTGAAAATGCTGAGGAATCCAACTGCTAATTGTATCAAATATTTTGAAGTAGAAAAACGTGGCACTGATCGATACCTGGGACGGCAGCTTTCCAACCAGCAACCCACGCCGTCCCTGCACACACAGCACAGGCACTGGAAGGGAGCAATGTTGTGTTTTGGCCTTTTTTTTTTTTTTTTAAAGATTCTGTTTTAGGTAGAAAAAAATCCCTCAAATCTGCAAAAAGCTGAAATGCTCACCGAGCTGTCCCCTTTCTCAAACGAAGCACAAGCAGAGGCCCAACTACTGATACCGCAGGAAGAGAACAGCTGCGTGCTACGGGAGCATTTCACAAAGAATCGCTTTTAAGTCCACTCCCTTAAAGCCAGAGGTGCATGACAGCAAAGCAGGAGCAGGCTGAGGTAACACTTTGCTTTGTCCCAGGGAAGGCCACCACGGCAACGGCAGCAGCTCATGGCCCCAGGGCCCCAGAAACACACCAAAGCAATTCTTCCAAGCACACATACCATACGTACACATGGATGTATGCATCTCAGCTGTAAGACAACTTGCATTTATGAGGAGGCTGTAAGGAAACCCAGCCCTGCTGTTCAGCTCCCTCCCACGCTCCCCAGCACAGCCCATGCCAGGCACTGCCCCGTGCCCCTGGGGCTGCCCCGGGAGCTGGGCCTGGAGCGGGGGAGGAACACCCAGCAGAGGGAAACCCTGCTGCACAGGACTGCTGTGCACTAGGGGACGAGGGAAGGAGAGCACTCAGTCACTAACAGAAAGGGAAGCAACTGAACCTTTGTTTTGCAAAGGTTTTGGGCATACACGCTTCAGAGGAACGGGAGCTACCAGCTGTGTGGAGGGTTCCAGGTGAAGCCGTGCAGCAGAAGGGCAGAGCAGATCATGTCACCGTCCCCTCTGTGCTCACCATTTGTCACCGCAGCATCCCCGGGCAGGGACAGCAGCCCGGCCAGCAGCAGCGCAGGCAGGGCAGCAGCACAGCCCCGCTGCAGCACGCCAGCAACGCACAACAGGAACAGACGAGGTTTAGTGTGCGGTCCATGGAGAGACAGGTTTTGATGTGAAGGCGTCTCCGTGAGCCAGCCTTAGCTGCTTGCTTGTCAGCTTAATCCAGAAACCACCACAGCACGGCCCAGGGGTGTTCACATTGGAAGTGACAGTCGGGTTTGGTGCTTGCGAGGACCGTGGTTTTGCGAACAGAAGGAAGGTGCTGAGGTTTATTTCACCCAGCTCAACTCAGGCTGGGTTTGCTCATCCGTAACAACAGCCCAAATGAAATACAGAGCAGCAAGCAATGTCTTCTGCGAGTCAGGGGAGCAGACAGCCTGCTGGGACCCAACAGCAACATATGCTCAGGACTAAGGGAAGAAAAGAGGCTGAAAACTGTTCCTCAGCATCTCCCAGCCTCTGGCTCCATCCTGACCAACATTCTCAGATGCTTGCTAATGCTTTCTTGCTTTTCATCAGGAAAAAATAAAGTTTTCATATATTAAAAGTATCAAGGTAATCTGTATGAAGAGCAATTTCTTTCTCTGTGCTGAGTTGTTCTGCTACGGATGGCAGCGTCACTTCCATGCAGGTTCCCTTGCATGGCTTCTGAAATAGCTAGAAATTAACATTTAATAAAACACTGCTGTCTGTCTTGATATCAGAGGAAAAATACGCATCTCTGAACTGGTGTTTGCTAACAGATCCCCCAGAGCAAGCAGAGGGAACACGAGGCCACACGCCTGCTCTTAGGAGGATTTCACATAAATATTTGCATTGCAGAACACCCTCTGCAGCAAAATAACAGCGTTTCCTAAGTTGGAATTGTATTAATTAGAAACCAAAGCGTTCCTTGTTGAGATTTCCTTGCAAGCCAAATGCTGAGCTTAAACCTTTTGATGGCCACTTCCAAGCCAGCTTTCAGTGGAAACAGAAACAGCGTGCTTCACGGTGCAGTTCGCATCTTGGCACCAGATGGAGTTCTGCATGCAGGCCATGCTGGATGTTCCTCATTAAATGCAAGCTGCACATTGATGATTTCCTGACTGGTCACCCCAAGCAGGGACGACAAGCTGAAATCAAGCTCCTTAGAAACTCCCTGCAACTTGAACAATCTGCTTTCCTGGGGAACAAGGTGTGCTTGTTTTTTGCACCAAAAGGCTGAAAATGACTCCTCATTAGCACAGCACAGGTTTTATTTTGGGTTTTAAAATACACTGGGTATTTTTGCTCTGTACAACTGTGCTTTCTACAACTGGGTGCAAGATTCATAGAGAACACAGGTGTGGGCTGGGACTGCAGGCAAGCAGCAGGACCCAGCAGGATGGCACCCGCACAGGGCCGTGCCGTGGGGTGAGCCCCCCTGCTCTCTGCCCTCACACGTGGCCAGGAAGGGGCCAGCTCTGCACCGTGAAGGTTGATGCTGCTCGGTGCTCTGCCCACAGGTGCATTAGGTGCTAATGGCGAGCACAGAGAGAGTGGAACAGCACAGGAACGAAGGCAATACATTTCAATAACTGCGCCAAACCTACCAGAGCTGGCTGATTTTGAACTGGAACTAGAAAGCACCATTAGGGGGAAATGGGCTCTGCCGCGCTCGGTGCCGCACGCTGGGATCAGTTGAAGCCGGGACAGGCAGCACTGTAAATCCACTGATGAAAATAAACACAGTGTGTGTTCTGCTCCGGGACTGGAGCACTCAGACTCAGGCAGAAAGCAGAGGACAGCCCGTACTCCTCCAGCGAGGAGCCGAGTGATTGAAGGGGGATGGTAACACCGCATCACCCAGCGGCAGCACATCTCGATCATCTTCGAGTACTAAACTTCAAACTTCCAAAGGTCACAGTGAACGACTCTGAACTCTCAGACTGCAGTTAACACACTCTGATGGTAGGACAATGAATCAATTAAACACCAGATGAATTCCAACTCCCTGCACTAAAACCAACCTCCCACCCCTGCTCGGAGAGCTGCACCGCTGCGTGGCATTAAAAAAAAACCACCACAATCACCACAGAGAAACACAGCATCCGTCTGCTTCCTTCTCACAGCTATAAAGAATTGAAATCATCTGGTTTTTTTGTTTTTGTTTTTAATATTTTTTAAATCATCACTTGCACCTCTCTTAAGGAGTAGAGGCCACTCAGCCTTTGCTATTTTTCTAGAGTTGCACCATAAAAATGCTGCTTTCCAGACAACGACTGGGGCACCACGTCCATTTCCCTTGCACAGCGAGCTCTTGCAAACCTGTCCTATGATTCTAAACCAAAGTTTCCTTTACTTTCTATTTAGACACACATCCACAGAACCAGAAAGCTGCGAAGGCCCGGGAAGTGCTTTCCCCTACAGAGCCCTGCTGCCATCGCGGGCTCGCTTCTCCTGAAGCCCTGCACACACCGCTCCGACAGCGAGGACAAAGCAGGCCTCGTTTGTACAAACTATTTTTGAGGGAGGGGAAGAAAAGGAAAAAAGGGCAGGCTGTCTCAGTGCTGCCTTCGGTTTAACACCCCTGGACTCTCAGTTGCTCCTTCCACCAGCTCCCTGACAGACGCCCTTACAAAGACCCAGATCACCGCGGTCTGCTGTGCAAAGTGAAGATTACAAAATGTCAGGGTCACTAAAGAGCTTGTGCCAGGTGTAACATCAGCGTCCTTGTCAGAAATTTAGCAAAATCCTGTGAATCACTTCAATCACAGGGGAAGGACTGACTTCAGAGGATGCCAGATTTTCCCTTTGGACGGGCTCCATTGCTGTCTCTGCCTTTGTAATACAACACACACAATGCTGAGATGTGCAAGATGACAGAGACTTCAGAAAACAAAATGCATTGGCATTGATGTATATCTGCAAACATTCACAATAATTCCAGTTTTAGGGAAAAAAAAAGTCTATTTCACTTATCACATTATCAGGAAAAAAAGGAGAGCATACGATAGAAAATGGTAAAACAAGCATGCAGACAGCCACGTGCTGTGGCAATGTCTGGAACAAGAACTGCTCAGGGATGGCCAGCACAGCCAACTGCTCAAAGACAGCCAGTTCGTGTCACAGATATCACAGGTGCACAGCTGTGCACCGACTGGGCTCCTGAAGCCTTGGCAAAATACTTGGGAAAGACAAAACGTGAAGTTCTTTGGTGATTTGTTTGAGGGCTCTGTAAGGCTTGGCACGCCAGCTTTCAATCCTGTTGTTGTGTATAGAGCCATGAAAGAAGTGTTGCCATGAAAACCATCCTGCTGAGCCTAATCTCCACTTCGTACACACAACAGACTTTGCCTACACTACAGGCTGATACCCTGTAACAGTGATAAAATTAAACACTTCATTTCAGTGAAACCAGATTTATTACGGAACAGAAACTTTCCAGAGGAGTATCTCAAAAGCAGAGCTCTCCCTGAGCTCCACGGGCTGCAGGCAGGCAGCACGGCCCAGCACCCCCGGCACAACGCTGACCAGGGCACGACACTGAAATAGGGGCTCTAATGCCTTCTACAAAACTTTCCAGAAGAAAATAAAAGGGGCTGAAAGCTGCCTAAACTGGATCTAAAGGCAAACTAAAAATCAGCTTTCCCAGTATAAATAAAATCAATTAAAATAAGTAACCAAGTTGCAATATTCTAGAATTTGAACTAGCCCACGGCTGGTTAATTACCTGTGATTTCAGCTGGGATCACTTGGAAAAAAACTGAAGCAGCACCCAGCTGCCGTGCACCGCCTGCCCTCCCCTTCACCACCCCCAAGGCAACTGGTGAGTTAAGTTCTGAGGGCACGCACAGAAGATATTTGTTACAGCACAGCAAAACTTCTCCATTTTCTCCAATTACATTATTTTTGCTGTGTGATGTCTTGGGATTTGATTTTTCCTGCTTTGTCCTTAAATAGGCTCCCGCTGAACACCATCAGTAATCGACAGACGCTGAAGCATCAATAATTCCTAGTCCTTGACAGTCCATAATACTTAAAATGGGAACAAAATTCATTTTAGTCTCAAATGTATTATTTCTAGCGATTTTTATAAATAGATTTTGTGCTGGTGAGCGACAGCCCCGAGATGGGCTCTGCCCCGGGAGCAGCAGCAGCAGCACGTGCTGCGCAGGACAGATCTCTGCCCCTCTCCTGCCTCCGTGACTCAGAGCTGACATTCAGCGTTTGTAACAACACCCTGACAGCAAGCAACAAGATCTCCCTTCCCTTTGCCAGGTACCAAATTGACCTGGGGAAAAAAAAAGATCCCAGGAAAGCAATGTACTGCTCCCACTCTTCTGAGAAGGTGATCTCAGGGGACAGAGCCCGACGCTGCAGTACAGCCCAACGGCTCCTGGCACCCAGCTTCACATCCCCACTCGCTAGGACAGATCCAGACACTGAAGGCAGAACAGAGCCTCAGCTCCCTGCGCTGAGCAGCCCCACAGCCAGCCGTGTGGGCACGGCTGACAGGACAACTTGTCACCGAGCAGAAGGGACCGCTGGCACCTGCAGGGCTGCCCCGGGAGACAGGCTGGGGAGACGGCAGCCAGAGCCTCCCAAACTCCTGGTGCTCCACAGGCACAACCCTCCCTCCTTTCTTCTTTACATTTCACTGCCTGGCTCCAGCAAAGTCTTTGTTTCTAAATGAGGGATTTTTTTTGGCTTCCTCTCAGCAGATTTGTAACATAAACGTGCATCAGGAAACACCACGCATTTATTCATCGGGACGCTGGTTTAGCCTAGACAATTAAAATTTGGGCCTTCAAAGAAGGTGCAGACTAATTTAGTCTCAAAGTCTGCAGCCTAATTAGAATATAAACTCTCTCCCCAGTTTTAAAGACAACTAAATTATAAATTACAATATACATACAGGCAAACCAGGCAGTATTTTAGGGCTATCTTGGGACTGCAACAGAAAGCATGTGTTTTCTGTAACCGATAACAGGAAGCAGATTAGGATGGGGAGGTTTAAATATGTGACACCCACAGGAACCTATTCCCAGCACACCTTCCACAGAGAGAGCCTTTAAAGCCTTGGACAGGGTGAGCCTGAAGGTCTTTTCCAACCTAGACCCCTCTAAGATTCCATGGCCCTACAGAACCCACGTATGTTGTGCTACTATCAACAAGAATCAAGAATGCTGATTTTTTTTTTTTTCAGGAAACCATTATTGGAAGAGTTTCTGACCCTCAGCAGCAGGAGTGCTCGGGGAAGGCGGCTGCTGAGCTACCTGGCTCAGACCTTCCCTGACCCTTGCCATATGTTCTCTGATTAAATACGCTCTTGTGGCAGCATGTTAATCACAATTAACATAACACAGTTGCTGTTCTGGAGCACATTTATTCAGCTGCTTACAGACTTCTGTGCACCGCCCTCTTCATTATAGAAGATGAGGTGAAGCGTTCTCTGCTCCTCCCATAAGCTCCCTACAACGGTCCCTAGAACCATCCCTCATTGTGGGTCACGCTGGTTTAGATTGAGAAACAACTCTGCCTAAATCCCACGTTGGCAGCCCGTGGCCACATGGCCTCGACAAGCAGACAGGGCACTAAGGCACGCAGCGCAGCTTTGGAAATCAGTGAACTGACTGCTACACCTCTGCCCATCACTGCTGCAGGCCTTGTGCCTAGTGAAAGCTGAAAACTGTTATTTTGGTAAGATTAGTGCCTCTGAAATGCAGTTTTACAAGAATCAGTGCTTTGTTTCTCCAGCTGGAATGAGATAGGATAATCGAATTTCCACAGGTAAAGAAATAAGCATGATTAAATACTCAGACACTACTGATAAGCCTGTCTACTCTAAAATACACACTGAGGAAGAACTAACGGCATTGAGAAGCATCTGAAACCTCATCTGAATGAGAAACGTGCAAGTTACTCAACAGGGAATGATTTATTAAAGCAAAACCTCAACAAGAAATTTTAGCTGATGCCACCTTCCCTCCCTGCCTCTGCCCCAACAACAATTTGCTGCTGGCAGCATGAGCAGCGAGCGGCTGCTGCACCCAGCCACGCTACACAGCTCATCAGAAAAACAACGAAGTATGGCAATATACTTCTGTTTTGAATGCACGCATATTATCCAGATTCCTGCTTTGCTCACCCCTTTCAGGATGCCTTCCAGTTCTGCAGTTTCCATCTCAAAGGATGGAAACCGGACTGTGGGCGTCCACGTGTCAGGAGTGCAGACACACGGCCCGTTCTAGTTCATCTTGACAACGGTATTTCCAGAGTCAAAATTCCTCAGAAACTGAACGATCTTTAATTAATCCCTCCCAGTCTGTGTGTGCCTATCAGTGTTCCCAGAATAGGACACTCAGGAATAACCCGCAGGGAGCACGGAGCGCCTGCATCTGCTGCCCTGACGGGAAGAACACGCTCCTCATTTCAGAAGAAAGAACCTCAAAACCCAGCAGGGACTACGGGGGGCAATCATTATTTCAAAGGCGAGCCTGTTGGTATAAACTGAAGTAGATTTACGAACAGGTTTCTTCCCTAATTGGTTTGCCTCAGCTGCTTGAGAATCAGTAATTACGCTCAAATATTGTTTGGGTGAAAGGATTACAGCACGTTTCAGTGGTGTTAAGTCGGAAACATGAACTACCAGAGCAGGACAACAGGACACATGGCACGAAGCAGAAGCTGCTGGTTTTGGAAGCGCTCTGCTGCTCGTGTTGGCTGTGCTGATGTGGGGAGCGCTCGGCCATCGCCCCACGGCCAGAGCAGCACGGAATGGCACTGCCTGGCCCCGGGGGAACAGGAAAATAACAGGGAAAATAAATGGTAAAATTTGGCTTACTTCTCTATTAGATCCAGCGTGACGCCTGGCACCAGCCTGACACTCTTCTGCATACAGAACCTGTGGAGGAGAGAATAAAAATACAACAGGATAATTGAATATTTAACGGCAAGGGCTGCGGAAAGGATGGGGAAGAAGGTTTTGTTATGACAGCGTTTCGGCTTTGAGAACAGCGTTTGGGTGGAAAACTTTGCCACAGCGTAACAGGAGCCAGACGAGGCCCTCGCTTTGTCACGCTCACAATTAAGCAGCAATCACTGCCGGGTGTCAGCTGTCACGGTGACAGCTCTGCTGTGGGGGGAGCGGGCCCCGGCCCCCCACAGCCCCCGGGGGGATGAGGTGGGAGGGAGGGGGAAGGCCCAGCACAGCGCGGGGCCCGGTGTCCCCGAGGAGCCGGCACCAGGCAGGGCGGGAGGGGGGACTGGGAGCGATGTGTCATGTTCACACACCGCTGTTATTTAATTAAGGAAGTGCTGACTCCACTGCCTCAGCCCTGCAATTACCACTGCCTCAGGAACACCAGCTCTGGGAATGCTGAGCCCCGGCAGCCTGGAGACCCCTGGCAGCCCCACCGGGCGCGTGGGAGGGCAGCGCGTGGTCGGCCCCGCTCCTGCTGCCCCCCTGCAGCCCCTCTGGGACGCGCTGTGGAGAAATGACAGCCCCAGTGCTGTCACCACGCTGCTCCTCCAGCGGTTCAGAAATTTGCTCTCTGCTGTGTAAGGAAGAGCTCACCCGCAGCGCAATGGGTCGGCGTTTGGCCCCCATGGCAGCTGGGGTTTCCCAGCCCCTCCGTGTCACCCCCAAGGCTGTTCCCCAGCACAGCAGAGAGCACCCACTTCTCTGCAGAAGAAAACATTCAGAGCTTTCTGGAAACCCCGAGGAACCCTTGGTTTTCCCTGCAGCATCCATCGCCTGCAGGACAGCCCCTACTGCCAGACCAGGGCAATGCCCAAGTGCTCTCCAGCTGCTTTTCTGAGCTGTGTGCTATTCATCATAAGAAAAAAAGTCATGAAACCATCTATGAATGCTACAGTGGAACCCCTGTCCAGTCCCTTAAAGCACAAACATCTCCCCACGCTGCATTACAGCAGCACAGAGGGAAACACCGCTCAGATAAAAGCTGCGAGCAGCTCTCAGCACAGCAGAATTGGGTTACTGCAATCAGACAGGAGTCTCCCTGCAGACTGTGCATGCCAGAACACTTTCTCACTGTGCTGCTCAATGCCTCTACATTATGACATATCTGAAAGGATTAAAGCAGAGCCAGCACAACTTTGGACTGCTACGCATTTGTTTTCTATAAAGAAAGAAGGGTTCCACCTATCAGCATGTCACACAGCATTTAGTATTTACTTTGGAAGCCTCTCGTGTGAGTTACGATTTGACCTGACCGCTCAGCAGCACTCTACCAGCTCACAGATGAAGAGGATGGAGCTGCAAGGCAGGCAGTGGGAGCAGGACGGGCCTGCTAACCCTGCAGGGTGCAGGCAGCGAGGGACCCGGGGCTGGGGAGCGGGGCCTCACCTGGCAGCAGAGTGCATTTGCTTCAAGCCAAACAAACCCATTCACTTTCCTTTTGCGAGGATTTCTCCTAAGCACAAGGCTTTTTGGCTGGATTAAGAAGCAGAAGGCTTCCCCCATGCATGCAGCCATTGAGGACATACACAAGAAATGCCATGTGCCAGCATCTCCTCCCATTTCTGCAGCAGGGAGATGCACACACCTCTGAGGGTCAGCTACAGACATTGCCACACGCTCTGCGTGCTGCACAGCTGTCACTTGGCACTTCCTTAGGGAGCTGCACTGTGGGCAAGATGTAGAGAAGCTCAGCTCTCAGCTGGTCTGGCCAAGCCCTTGGCTCCTCAATGCTGAGGACACAAAACCAGATTGAGTTAGTGAAGGAAAACGCCCTTTCTGCCCTCACCACAGATCTGACATCCACCTGAACAGGAGGAAAGCAGCAGGGCCTACTGCTTTTGTATACACTCGGGCTGTCGGAGTATTTGTTACAAAAATCCTCACCACTGCCCTGAAAATTTTGAAGATGAGCTCATTAAAACCCTGTTTAAGCTGTAACAGACTCTCTGCATTTCCTCTCTAACAACCAGCGACTGCCAAGAAAATGTACTCGTTAACGAAACGCTCCTCACCCGCTGTCTGCAGCACCCTTCCATCCCTGCAAGGCTCCCGAGGCGACGTCTCCAGCGGAAGGTGGGAGCCATCAGGCAGGGGATGGCCCAGCTGCACGCCGGGGTGCCACTACGTGCCAGGCAGCAAAGGAGAAAAGCAGCCACACGCACAGCAGTGCCTGCTCAGATAACCCAGGAACGGTTCGAAACTCAATGCAGTTTAGGACAGGGGATTGGTTCAGTTAGCCCCCAAAATATTCAAGCAGAAATGCAAAAGGCATACATCGGAAAAAAATGTTTACTCGTTCACTTGACCCAACACAACTCAGCAGCCAGGAGCCCAGCGCTGCTCCCAGCCCCGACGAGCTCGCTGCACGCGGGTCCCATCGTACAAGGCCGCACATCTGAAATTCCTGTCTGAGCTGCTCCCAACCTTTTTCTTTCTTTCCGGTTTGAGGGGCTTCCTGCACTCTCCAGGAGCCCCATAACCTTTACACAAGTGGGTCCTTCAGGCAGTTTAGACAAGCACAGCCTTCTCCTCCGAGTGCAGCATGGTGAAAGCACACCTGCAGCTTCTTTCTGTCTCACGGGACTGACAACAACACAGTGCATGATGCACCGCCGACCACAGCTTCCACACAGCTGCTTTTTCCCTGCAGACAGTGCAAGAGGCACACAGGTCTGTGCAGAGCAATGCTCCAACCACACCCTGCTTTCTGCCTGTTCCTGCCGCAGCTGGGTCTGCTTCTTGGCTGGCTCAGACAAGAGTGACAATCCACGGCTGACCTTGGAGCTTGCCTTATATGTAGCTGCAACGCACGTTTGGAATGCCAGCTCCCAGCAGGCACCACAGGAAGACGATCAGAACAGAGGTACCCAGAACCCGTGCACCAGATTTCTGGGACTGCCAGACAGTTTGATGCAGAGTTTGGTGCACTGCACTCGGGACACAACTGGTCCGCGTTGCCCTCACCAACACCAACTCCCCACTCCCTGAAATAAGACTGAAGTGGATGCACCCACAGCTCTGTCTGATAAGTGATTTTGTCCATCGGTTTATTCAAAATACAGAACACAAATGGGATGTTCAGGAATTTATTCATCCAGCTTTCATTTGCCCATAAATTCCTTCTATGAAACTTCATTACCCTGTCAGTCTGGAATCAGAAAAATGTTTTATTGCAAAAAGAATTCTGCAGAGTTCTGGATCAGCTTCAATAAAAGGGCCGGACTGCATGAGAAGAGCGGTTTATTTGGAAGGCTGCTGCAGCCCCCCCCCAGCACACAGCTCGCAGCACCAACAGGAGGGCAGAGGGCAGCTGCTCTGCTTCCCTCTGTTCTGTTTCACTGCAGGGAACATCGACGCCCTGCAAGCGAGCTCCTCTTTACAGAACTTGTGTGGATACAAACACAGCCGTAACAATGCCAGGGAATATAACAGGAGTGTCACCTGCAGACTACAGAGGAGACTGGTTTTTTTCAAATGTGCAAAAAGCAATGCACACTCACTGGATTAGATGAAGTAGGAAGTGCCTCGCTAACCAGGAGTTAGCACGGCCCCCCCAGTATCGACACCAAGGACAGCTGAGTTTAATGGCTTTAAATCCTTTGCCTGAGCAGCACTTTGGCAACAATTCCTGCCAAACACAAGCACGATGCCTCCCAGCATCCCACCCTCACACCGAGCGCGGCTCCGCTCGAGAGCTGCCCCCATCACCGCCTCAGCCACGTTCCCATGGAGATGCAGCAACAGAAAACTCCTGAGCAGACCATAATACCCAGAAAACACCTATCAGCTGTGCATTAAACAGTTGTGTGAGCAGGTTCTGTGTTTGGAGGGGACTTTCTGCCAACAAAAACATCTCTTACACAGCCTCTGCGCGTTCGCTTTAATGACACTCAGCTCGAGTGCAGCTCTGCACGGAGCACTGAGCCTCCGTGCCGATGGCTTTCACTTCACTTAAGCAGCTTCAGTTTGCTGCAAACCAGTTCATCTTCAGCAGAGATCAAAGCCCATGCTGTGGATTCCCACCAAGTCTTTAGGAAACAGTGAAAACAACAAAAATTAAATCAATACATGAGGATACGGTGATACTGCTTAAGTCACAGGCACAGTAACGAGTCGGGAATGACTGCAAGCCTCGACTCAGAGAACCCAAAAAGCAATCGTTTAACTCTCCTCTCCACATTAACGTGGAGTTTGGATGAAAAGATTCCCCCTGGAACTTGAACTCAAGCCTTCATTTGCTGAACCCTTTGCTGCTTTTTGTTTCATTTATTGGTTATGCGCTCCACTTAATTTTTTTTTTTTTTAAAGAAAAAAAGCTACGTTCATTTGTAGTTATCAAGTAGCATTCATTGTTCATTGTCTCCTGCAGGTAGCCTTGAACCAACCAGGTGGAACATTCAGTTAAATTTCAGTCTCTCTCCATAGACAAACAGCAGAAATCTCTAATTCCCCCACACCACACTGCTTGGAGAGCAGCGACCTGATCGCAGCCGTAGGACAAAAGCAGTTCCCTGGAACCACAGTCTCCTGCTTATGTAACACGCAATTTCTCAAAGATCCCCTGCAGGAATTCTGCTGCACGGTGGCTTCCTTAGCTTGTAAGGAGCAGGATTTCTGCAGGCAGCTCGGGAGCGTTCCTGCAGCAGGCAGGGTCAGGAGCAGCCAGCAGCAGCACAGCTCCACGAGCAGAAGGCAGAAGGCAGCTGCCCCTGCCCTCCTCCTGCCCCGGGGGGAAGCACCCAACTCTCCCAGGATCAGGAGAGGTGAAATGCCTCTGGCACTCAGCAGGCTCAGTCCCGTCGCGTGTCTGCGAGTGCTCACTCGTGAGTTTTACTGAGTGCCTGGTATTGCAAACTGCTGTCTTAGATAAACAACATCATTTTTAATTTTTACAGTAGAGAAAGGAAAAAGTAATACAAAAAGGATTTTAATTAAAGCTATGAGAGGAGTAGACACCTGCCTAGCTCATTCAGAGGTCTGCCATCCCTTGGCAGGAGCTCTAGCCCAGTCTCCCACAGCTTCAGACTCCAGGTCCCTGATACATGGGTTGGAAAGCCATTTTCTCCTGAGCCCTCTCAGAACCCTCCCTCCCAGATACTCCTCCTGTCACTGAAGCTCCTTGCCCTGCTTCACAGAATTATCAGACTTTTACCTATGTTTACAAGCAAAAGTGATCTGTTTAAAGGCACTGAACCAGAACCTGGTCACATCAACTCCCTCCATTTGCTGCTTGGAGAAGTCGAAGGCAGCGTGAGAATCATGAAGTTATTCTGAGCACCTCCAGAAGACAAGTCATCACTCTCAACGATGCACTGACTCAATTGCTTACCACTGCAATGTCTGTATGCTTCTGCTGCTTCAACCCAGTCCAGCAAATGACCTGAAGTTTTTCATTCAGGACTGCAAATAACCTTAAGAGGATCAAGTGAAGCGTGCTGCTCGGAACAACGGAGCTCTGCACGTGGGCACATCCTGCCTTCCTGACACCATGCTCCCAGCTGGCACCAAACTGCTCGTGATCCCATTGCTGGGTGAGGACACTGTTCTTTGAAAGCTCCCCCTGTATCTTGCAAGCTTTTGTATCCTTATGTAACACCTTTCTTCGGTCTATCGCTCAGTTTCTTTCACTACAGATTATTTAACACTACTGCATTATTTACAGCAACTGCAATACCTGGAATGTGATTCGTACGACGGGCAGTTTGCAGAGTTGTTACTGCACTATGCACTAGTTCTGCTCTCCAAAGAAGCAGATATTTAATTCCCAGAACAGTAAATCCCTTAATCTGAGCAAACCTAGACACTGAGCTGGAATCTAAAATGTAATAAGTAGAAGGTAACAGTTTTGTCACCTTTCTAGCTCTGATTAATAAAACGCTGTCCCAAACGCATCATTCAAATCCTGTAATTCAATACTGCAGAGGAACATTAGTCTAAATGAAGTATTTGGATTAAAAAAATCTATCATTTCAACAGACAAACTACACAAATTACACAGCAGCCTTCAGTCACGGGGGTGGCACTTACCATCGCAGGGCAATTTTGATGGGTGTAGTAAGGCAGGACGTGAAGAGGTCAGCGGGCAGGTCGGGGATCATGGGCAGCAGCTCGTTGGCTTCGCACGCTGCCAGCTGAATGCAGTTCTTCATCGATGGAGGCAAAGGCATTTGAGCAAGAGGGTGGTTTGGGTTAATTGCAGCCACCTGCACAGACCAAAGACATTACTCAACTGGTGAATTTAGGAATTCAGGAAAGGACGTCTGCCATTTTGAAAATAACCAAGGAAGAGCTGTCAGCATGCAATGGATCTCTGGATTCAGAGCGAGATATAGGCAATCTTCCCAGTGCCTTTCTGAAACAGGCAAACAAAACAAACATTTCAGTCACCCAAAATGTTCATTTGTGGTGCTCACAGGTTCCTAAATGCATAGAGCAAAGAACTTTCATGTGCACAGTGCCTTCCTGGCCCTTTCGCGCAGGACCTGGAAAGCAACAGCTGTCTGTGTGCTGTGTGACCCCAGCTAACAGAACACATCCCTTCCAAAGACTGGAGCAAAAACAAAGACTCAAACAAAAACACTTGCGCCAATTCCTTCTTTTTTTCTTTTTTTTGCCAACTAAGGTGATACAGCTTCCTAACAGAACTCACCCTTTACCATCTTTATAAGGAGAAGTTTCAGGTGCTACTTCACAAATTCTGCAACCTATTAAGCTTTTTGATTCTTTTTCCACTCCAATCCCAGAGGAAGCAGTGACACACTTTGGCTTTCCCAAGCTGGCCACGTTAGCTCCGTGCTGTCCCTGCTCGCAGCCAGGCTGCTCAGCTCTCAGCAGGCTGCTGCCGCGCCTCGGCTGGGCCACGGTGCTCAAGTCACCTACAGGTACTGACTGCACTTCCCAGAAATCTCAATCTGTACACCAGTAACAAAAGATAATTACAGTACTGAGAACATCTTTTATTTGAGGAGAAAGGCATGACAGCCTGAGTGGAAGAGCATTAGTTCTTCGCAGATGTATGAACACAAAGCAGCCAGTCTGCTTCACCATGGCTGTTTCTGAAAGAGCTGCTTCTGGGCATCCTTGTAAACGGGCTCCAGAGGTGGGGAGCACACCCAGATGAATCTTCTGCTTTCTGAGTGGTGGGAAACAGCACAGGGCTGAGGCGTGCCACGCTCCGGCAGTGCCCCTGTCCCCGCTGGGGAAGCGGCTCGCACCCCTGGACCCGCTCAGCTCCCTTCTTCCAGGCAGCCAAAGGAGAGAAGCTGTGACACGCAGTGTAAATATTTGCCCATTAGGAGAGGAGCTATTAACAAGCAAGAAGTAAACACACAACATGAGCTAGTAATTACAGACCGTGTCAGATTTCTCAGGATAACGATGAAGCAAAACAATCTTTTACAAAGTAAGTGTGAAAGAAAAAGGAGGGTAAAGCCCACTGTGAGCATTTTTTTTTGCAGCCTTAGAACATCCACCCAAGTCAGCCTTTGAGTACGGTGCTCAGTGCTCTCATAAATGTATCTTCATTAGGGCGAGACACAGAGGAAGCAGAGGGCTCCCAAAAGGTTAAAAACAAATGGGCAAAAATGTACTAATGCACAACTGCAGGCAAAGTAAATAAACTGTCTGAAGCTACCGCATGTGAAATGTTATCAAAATTATTAATAATACATATTTATCTACAGTCGCCGTTTTTCCATGTATCAGCACTTTGGGTAAGCAAGCAATTAGATCAGACCCTGCAGCAGCCCAGAGCTGCCCTGCAGCCCCCCCAGCGCTGTCTCAGAGCAGGGCAGTGCACGCTTTGCTGTGCAGGCTCGGGGGATGCCCTCCCTGCCAGCCCAGCACCCAGCGTGCTGCCCACCAGCACTGCAGGCAAGTGGCAAGCCCTGCAGACAAAATAACAGGGGTAATATTAATGTTTCAATTCCTGTAAGATGGCGGTAATTCATTTGTTTTGAAAACAACCTATCGCTGCCCAAGCTGAGGAGCACTCAGGTTTGCTGCTTCCAAGAGCTCTGTCCAAGGACGAGCTCACAGCTTTGCAGTATTACTGCCTGCAGCCAGCAGGGAAAGGACACGGGTCTTCTAAACCTGCTACTGGAAGCATTTATGTACATATGGAGCTACATTAAGAAGCAAACACTTGATGGAGAACCAAGTGTTTTTGATTTAACACGCATGTTCAAGCCAAACTTGGGAGAAACTGACCCAGCACAGACACTTGTTGTTGTTATTTTGAGTGCTGACCAGACTGGCTGGCTGGACAGAATTCCTGCTGCAAGAATCCTCTTCCCCCACAGAAGATACTGTTCCTGCCTCCCAGCAGATGGTGGATTAGAAAAACTCCCCCCAGACACGCTGCTAATGCCAGACAGCATTCTGCCGTACCGTCGTTAAGCTAATTTTTTGAGAATTAATGTTGAAGATGGAAAAATAAAACCTGTGAGCTGCTCAGCTGCGACGAGAACCGCTCAGCCCCACGCAGTGCAGGGGGGAGGGAACACAACCAGGCAGCACGCAGCTGTAAGGCACTGCCAAAAACCCAGGCAATAAAGCTGAGAACCAGGAAGCTGCATCTCTTGCCGCAAAGCACACATCCAGGAGACATGTCTCAGCCTTCAATTCTGTACATCTCAGATGTGGCCATAAGACTACAGACCTTTGCTGTACGAACAACTGTGAGTCAGAGGAAACACAATGTCACAATTACATCACAAATTAATCAGAAATAACCAGCCTACTGTTTTATCACGGTTAGCACAGCACTCCTGAAACGCCTGCTTCATTTTCCAGCATTACGCTGTGTTTATATGCACTCACAGAATCATCAGAGCTCGCTAATGAGATGATTAAAAGCATCCATTGCCTTCGCCTCCATTACGTGCTGGAAGCAGAGCTCCAGAGCAGGCGTGAGCGAGGTGCTTGCTGCCGAGGCCCGTGCCAGCCCCGTGGGCAGCGCTGCCCTGCTGCCTCCTGCCAGCAGCACGAGGGCAGGGCCCTGCCAGCAGCCCCGCGCTGCCAACAGCGCACGGAGCAGGAAGGCAGCAGCAGGAGCTCCCCCTTCCAAAAGCTGGGGTCGGGTTCCAGCTCTGAAAGATGTCTTTGGGGAAAGCAGCGGCAATCTGTTACAACTGCTAGGACAATCCTTCCCCTCCACGTCCCCTGCCAAAAGGAGGGACCAACTGCAGAGACATCGCTTCTTACTGTGCCACCGCATCCACATCCCGGGGCTGAACAGCTGCTTTGGATTTGCAAGTGGCTTTGGTCTGAGGGACCCAGAGCTGCCTACATCTTCTGCCCTTGGCCCTCACTCCCTCCGAGAAGCAGCATCACTGAAGCCAAAAGCTATTTCCAGCGGCGATGCGTCTGCCAGGACACGGCACGACAGGCTCCTGCCTCTGGGGCACAAAGCCACCGTCATCACCGCACTGCAACTGATGCGCTCCTTGCTATCCACGCAGCTCTTCACCCACACAGATCAGCAATATCTCACCCATTAACAAAAGATTTAAATTTATTTACTATTCCGGTGCTGTTTTGGAGGCAGCTCTCTAAAGATGACAACGCACCGGGCAGTGCCAGCACCTCCTCTTTTCCCAGCCGTCCCAGAGAAGCGTTCAGTGCTCTCCCGTCGCTCACAAGTTATTTCTGCTCGTGCTTCCTTCCTCTCTTTGGAGACTGAACAAGATTGAGATTTCACAGTAAGAAAGAGAACTAGCTCTTATATTCTACAGACAATGAAAACTGACTATAACGGAATGGCAGGCATACCTGTGTGTTGTAATTAATTTTCACAGTTCACATTCATTCTGCAGCAAATGAAGTCTCCGTATTTGCCTAGAAAGCCCCTGATGCTTGCCTTGGCTGCCTCTCTCTCAAACTCATTTAGAGACTGCTTGACCATACTTAATACCCTAAAAAACTTACAAGAATAATGGAAAAAATATGAATTCTGATTGTTCTAAGCATGATACACACCGTTCAATGAAAATCATGAGCTCAAGTTTGTGTTTAACCCAAAAATTCCATTTCTTAGCTGGCAGCTTGAGCCAAATGACCACCCACCTACTACAGCCTCACGGCATGCAATCCCCTCCTCACTCTCTACACTTCACAGTACTTTCTCTCCTTAATTAACTTCACCAGCTAATTTCTAGCTATCTAATGGAAGGCATATGGAGAAGAATCACAGTACCAACACTATCTCAAAATTGCATCTTAGCTGTGACTACTGCCTAGTTACTTTATGACTGATAGTTGACTACTGCAATAGTTTACTATGGCAGAAGGCTGCCCTGTGTCAAGACCAGGAAACATTGAGCAGTGAGTGAAGGCTCCACATGCCCTGCACACCCGAGCAGTGAAGATGCTACAATGCAGTACAGCACTCCCCGCAACGAGAGGATTGCTCATGCCACTTCACAAAGCACTGGGATTTCAGTGCCTCCGTCAGCAATGCCCGGAGGCACGGCCTCCTGCTACCTCCAGCATCCATCTCATGTAATGGATGCTCTCAGATGCATTAAATTACATGGGGAGAAGAAGCTGGTTTCCATTACCAGCCAGGAGGCTGTTCTAGAACCTAATGCTTCAGCTTTCCTAAATCTACCCACTACAGACTGAATTTACTCATGGGTAGCTATATACCCAGTCGGTCTGGTGTCAGCATTATCCTACAAATACTTCTCCCTCCCATGAGCTTATTCTTTAAGGAATTCACACACACAGCCACATCTTCCCTCAGCTTCACTCGATCTGATTAAAGAAAACAGCAAGCTCCTCTAATCTCCTTTCAGTAAGACGAGCTAACAATTATCTTGATCACCCCAGCAGCCCCTCTGAGCACCAGTTCCAGCTTTACTTTGCTTTCCATGAACTTGGACAATTCAGACATTTACAGCATTCCACATGAATTCTCATCCCGATTTTGTATGACACTGCAAGCACTTCCCTGTCTCTGTTCTCAAGTCTTCCACTCCCTGTTAATGATAAGCTGTTATCTCAGTGAGTCTTCAGTAGCTACTGAAGTCTGAAGATACAGAATGGAAAGTTGACATACAAGCTAAAAGTATTTTCGTAATCAAATTAACTAGCACTTTTAATCCATGTCGCAGAGAGAATAAGTACTGAAACAGCTACCCTGGGTAACCTCACATATTTTGACCAGGAAACCACTGAGCAAATGAAATCTATTATTTTTATTGGAATAAAGACTGACATTGTTACTCGGGTTCATCCTTCTCCTTGTAACCAACCGTCCTTGTCTGGAGCCACCCAGCTGCCGGGCAGCAGACACCAACCCGGCACTGCCCGCCTTCCTGCACAGCTGCAGGGTCAGCACCAGCCAAGGAGAACAAAACCTGATGCAGAAAGCAGGGAAAGGGAGAGTAAGGCTAGGTCCTCTCTAACCTGCTTAGGAACACACTGAGCAAACAGAAGGAAAATCTATCAGGGCTTATTTTACAAACAGAAGAGAAAGACTGCGAAAGATACAGCAATGGAAGTTGTGGATTGATATAAAACCTGAAAAAGAAGAACAGAATATGACCACCAGACATTTTCCTTGACTTAAAAAGATTGCACCTCTCAAAAGACATCCACTACCAGCACTATTGATCCGTGCCTCGCAGTTTCATGTTCTTCCCAAGCCACAGACTTGGGGAAGAATCTTATCTTCACAAAGCACAGCAAAGTCACTGGTTGAAAAGAGAAGGAATGATGAAAAGAGCCACACATCTCAAGCTATTAGGCTGAGATGTTACCAGAAATGTATTTCCACTTGCCAAAAAGTCACCAGAAAAGCATCCTCAAATACTGGAATTTGGAGTGAAAGGAATCAGAGCCAGGGATACCACCAGTATCTGCTTGAAGGTTACACTTGTGACAGTCAGTTGCCTCATTAATTCACATTCTACCTTGACTTTTTTTTTAATTTGATGTCTTAGAACTACAAGAATGAAAGAAGTTAACCTTTAAACAAGGTGCTTTCTGTGTACGCTGAAGCTCACGGGTACCTGGCAGCGGGGAGTTCTGCCATCCCAGGCTGCTGCAGTGACTTCTCACCTCTCACTCTGCCTTTCAGATTTACTTCGATAAACACATTAATAATTACATTTGCAATGAAAGGCAGTTTTCCATTAGAAACACATTCAGCTTAAGCATTCTTCGAAACCGAAGCCATCAGTGACGATCCCTCTCACCAGGTTGATTTAATTTGGTTTCACAATTTTATATTTTGTTCAACAGCACAAGACACAAACTGCATCCAAATGCTTGCCCAGATACTGCACTTTTGCATCTAAAATAAACACGTCTAGTTCACCTCTGCATTTATCTCAGCAGAAAAGACCATTAGGGCACAAATTGATTCTATTAACATTACCATTTAATTAGCACTTGTACTAAAAATTATTCAAACTTTAATAGGATAGCAAACCAAACCAGACAGACCAGAGTGGCAAAATTATTGGCAAATTAATTCTGCTTTCAACATGGTTTCAAACATATTTGTTCAGCTGTGTGTAGCAAGACAGGCTTAAACTTAACCCTTCTGCACAAGCAGAAACAAAAACCTTGGCAGCAGACTGTGATCTCACCTCCAGCTCTTGCTCCCTCTGTAGTGCAAATTGTTTGAACGACTTGACAATAAGGCCAGCGTTGGAGCAGTCATAGACGAAAATGGAAGGGCTGCCCATCCAAGTCTGCAGGTCATATATGGACAGGGGAATATACTGAGTGTAGTTCTGCAAGAAGAAAAAAACACTCAAGTTACACAGAGGCAGAGAAGCAACAGCACTTCCATTGGTGAGCTAATAAAGTACATATAATAAAAATCCAATTCTGAAACCACAAAATAAAACCTCGATGGAACGCGAGGCGTATTGATCGAGACAAATATCAACCAACGTCTACTAATCAGGACTACAAATCCAACTCCAGTACAGGAAACAAATCAGAGTGCATTGCGTTGTTTGCAGTGCTAGACTTGAAACTGAAATTCTACAAGTCAGTGCTTTGATAGGCACTAACAGCTCCAACCAGCATTTATCTAATAGTCCTCGTTTTATCTCACATTTCTGCTACACTGATAGAAGATGTAAACCAGATGTCTTTAATTTAACATCAATCATCTTAAACTGACAATTCCATCAATAAACCAGGGCTGATAATTAAGAGCACGCAGCCCACCAGCAGCTGCCCCGTCTTACTGCAGTGAGATGCTTGCTTCAATGAGATGAGATTTCAGCAGCTTCTGTCCAACTTTCAGAATCATCCACTAGAACTAACACCAATGAAGCCTGCCTTCGGCCAAGCGCCAACAGCTCCGTTTCTGTAAGTAGGAAGGATGTTGCTCCTTCTCCTCCACTTTAATCCAACAACCTCATTGGAGGCACCAGCTTCTTGTGTAAAAACGGAATGAAAACTCAGACTTCAAGTTAGCTATGAAGAGTCAAACCCTAAACTCAGTAGCAGGGCTGAAGTATGAACTAAAGGAGATTTCTGCCCTTTGAGCCCACAAAGAGCCAGTAGCACACGCAGCAGGCTGACTGCATAATCCTGCTCATCCGCAGCCAGAGGGCAACCTGCTCATGTGCATACAGCTCTGAACTGCCCGAAAGCAACAGCACAAGCTGTGATGTTGCTATTACCATCAGCAGCGTGATGGATGGGATCATAACTCTCATTTAAATTCAGGAGACTTAAAATGGCTGTAATAAAACTTTTACAGAAAGCAAATTTTCAAGGGCACAGATTGGCGTATGTAAAGGCAGAGGTGATTATAAACCGTATGTTAGAGAAGGTGGGCAATACTAAGTCATTTCAGGATCCAGCTCTGCCCATATATAAAAGTTTCGGTCATTTTATTAACATTAATGGGAAAAACTGTTTATAAAAGTAAAAGCTTTAGGGAGTTGGGAGCTCTGCAAATTGTTACAGGATAGAATGACACCTGAACAACTTGCTCTTGGCACAGACCTTCCTAAGGATGCCCCGAGGTTCAAGCACATTCCAGTCCCTGTAAGTTGCATATAGAAAGCCTGCTCTGGCACATATTGTCGATGAGATTTTAGGGACTTGCATTGCTTTATCTTTAAATTTATAATGTATGCTGCTACAGTTGAGATTGGGCCATAGCTCTGCCCAATATCGCGATATTGCAGACCAGCAGAATGTTATGTTCCAAGCTTGCTGTGGTCACACACAACTCACAAATTTGCTAATGATATGTAAATGAGAGAGTCTGAAGAAAAAAGGAGTGTTAAATAACAGTTTTCCAGCATGGCTGCTGGAGGTGATCGTTTGATGCTTGTTCTCACCTCTGCCATGCTGGGGCCGTGGGTGGGAGAGAACTCGGTGTTTTGTTCTCAGACTTTGGTTTCTTAGCAAAAAAGTTTCTGTTAACAGCCAGCTCCCAGCATCCTCCTGTGACTATTTCAAGGAACTACACAACAAACAACTACGCTAGAAAGTGATTTTGAACAAATTTCATAACCTGTTTCTTAACAAAACTGAGGAATATTTAAAAGAACGTTCCTCTGACTCCCAGAGAAGTTCCCCGGAATTTCACAATAAACATGTTTGAAGTTTACAGTTTCTGACTTTTTCTTTTCTCTTAGAACACACTGTGATTTTGGTAGAGAACAGTAGCAGGCAAAGCTATGCAGAGAAGCCTGATCCCTATCACTACAGCAACGCTCACAACGAACGTACAAAAAGCACGTTATGGCATCTTAACGCTTTGTTTAAGCAAAAAGCTCTATTTCCAATTCTTTCCTTTCAAAAAAGTCACGATTTGGTAACATGCTGCAAAAACTACTAAGTTCCAATGCTACTTGTCAATCTTTATGACAATTAGGTTTCTTTTCCACAGTCCGTAGGATAAATCCAAGACCTCAGCTCTTAATCACCAGCAGAGCCCACGCCACGTTCCCAGCAAACTGGCAAATACCCAGTGAGCTCCTAATAAAGCATTTGGCACGACACACAACTTCATTGAGCAGTAATTTCCCCTTCTTCCATGTGTAACACATTCTGCCCAGCATTCTTACTGGCTTATTTATTACCCGCTGGCTGTTAAGTAAGAGGAAGGTCACTCCTATTTGTTCTTAAACACCAAATTCAGCTTCAAAATAATCATTTAGGACGGCGCTCTGAATGCTAATCGAGTCTCCAATAGAGATGCACCAGCATAAAGTGATGCCCTCTTGCACTTTCTCCCCTGCCTTTCTCTCCTCGCTCTTTCAAGCTATTATTGAATGCTCATGCAATTACAAAAATAATACATGAGAAGGATGAGAAAAGAAGTTCAGTACATTCCCAAAATGAGTGAAGGAGGAGCAAAGCCCCGCGAGCTGTGTCAGCTGGACGTGCCCCCAGCTACCCACAGCACCTCACCATTTCCTCAGGCTCTGTTCTAAATCAGTTACCTTTAATAGACACTAAATAGCTTAACTTGAGGGAAAGCAAAGCACATTGACGTCACACCTGGTATCACCAGAAAGGTGTTGCATGGGATCAACACAGCTGTACAAATCATGGCTAAGCAGGAGTGGCAAGTCTTTAAAAAAGTCAGAGATATTGCAGAGGTTCCTCAGCACTCTGGAACTAGAGCTAACTGATATTTATTGTTCTCACACATCATCCCCACGCAGTTTGAGCAACGGCTATTCAGAGTTCACAGAATCACAGGATGGCTTGGGTTGGAAGAGATCTCAAGGATCATCAGGTTCCAATCCCCTGCTGCAAAAGTTAGTTGAGGTTTGAACCAACTTCATGGTAACAGCTCAACAAGCAGCCAGTGATGCACGGCAGCAAGGCCACGGCAATAACTTCAAGAACATGGAGAAAGCAGACAGCTGTCAGCACAGAACCAAGCTCCAAGAGGCACAGCAAAACCCTGAAAACTTGGTCACTGTGACAGAACACCATGGGCATCTCCACAGCTGTGAGTGAGGCTCAGCTGTCCTTAGTGCTGTCCTCACCTTGTTGAAGACCCAGATCTCCCCGTTCACCGTCGGCCGGGGCACGCCGTGCCCGTTGTAGTGGAACAGCACCCGCTCCTCCTTGGCGTTGCGCCGCAGGGACGTGCACAGCTTCTTCACCTCGTCCACCGTCGGGTCCAGGCTCTGCTTGTACCGGGCCTGGGGATGTAAAACACAGGATGACCATCTGAAGTGTAAAACCAAACCTAGTTAAGATGCAGGCGACTATTTGGGAGGATATAGTCTGACATACTCAAAAGCGCGTTTTCTTGAAGCAAGGCCAAATAATATCAGCAAGTTTTTCAGCTGTCCTTTGGAAGATAAAAGCCTGCTTCTCTGCTCTAGATTTTCAGAGAGAGACTAGGATTCCACAATCACAATGGCTTAAAAAAAATGAAAGCTGATGTATCGAAATAAAGGAGAACCAAGTTTAAGAGCAGGACGACTGTACACACACCTCTACAGAAATTTGCTGCTGAAAGCCTGTTTACAAGGTCTCCGAATTTTATGCTTTTTAACCTTTCTTCTATTGCATGCAAGGATAAGAAAGTTTTAAAACATCATAGTAACAGGAATGAAGTACTTTATTTAATATAAAAATGTTTTGCTTATGTATTTTTCAAGCTGCACAGATATCGCGCTGCTCAATTAATATGCAGCATCTCAAGCCAGGAGGCAAGATGGATAGAATGAACGGTATCATTTGCATGATTACAGCCATGAAGCAAAGCAAGCAAATGGAGAAAAAAATATTAAGAAAGAAGCAGTGATCTGACACGCTCATCCTTCCTGGGGACTTCCACACTAAGCAGGGGTAAGAGCCACATCCATCTTCAGACAGAGTCCCCGCCACGTCTTTCTCTCTCCTTTCAGTGTTGTTATCAAGGTGCTGATGTGCAGAAATGTGCCCCTTAAATCACGTTCTGCCTGCTGGCACCTTCACCAGACACTGTAACCAGAGTGGCTGGTAATTTTTCAATTCTCCTTTTCTAAAGAGGAACACGCTCATCGGAACACTCCTCACGCCCTTCTAGCATCAATATTAAACACAGCTCGCAATTAATGGCGGTGAGTTCGTATCCTAAAACTAAGGGCTGTAGATCTAAAGATCCCAACTGTAAACACATCATTTACGCCCTGAGAAACACACGGCGGAGGGGATGAAGAGGAGAGGAGGGAGCCTGTAAATAAGCAGACAATCACCTCCCTGGCAGCTGAGGACTTCCAGGCGTGAGTCCATTACACATCACTCACGTGCAGGAGACAGCAAATGGGTATCTCAGGAACAAACTAGACCAGATCATCTCTTTTTTTTTTTTTTTTTTTTTTTTTTTTTTTTCTT
>WBMW01002388.1:0-35193 GCA_013396635.1 Penelope pileata | reverse complement strand
CAGGACTTTTCTCGTTGGTATGGAAATACACCAGGAGAATAAGTGCTGTAATTACAAGAGAAGTGCAGGGTCCGTTCACCTGGTTGGGTGGGGAGGAGGGGCAGCTTCCTGCTGCATCCCCTGCTCTGCGGGACAGTGCTGCTCCTAACAGCTGCTGAAAGCAACCTAAGGTCTCTTTCCAGAACAGAATGACAGAAATTCCTGGACAGTTTGAACTCTATTGCCAGGAGTCCTGCTCTTTCCTTCAGGATGGAAAGCTTTCCAATTCAAAAGGGGAAGGGCAGGAGAACAGAGAGACCGAGGAAGCGTTCATCAGCTCTGGAGAGTTCCCGTCTGCAGCCAGAGTCACCTGCAGCACAGAAGGTGCCGTGTTTTCTCCCTGCGATAGACACAGATATAGCAACAAAGCAGGCTAAACAGCAAACTTGAAGGAGAAACTACAATCTGCATGAAAAAGACAAAAAATACTATTTTTTCCCTGCAGTGCTTTTAGCCTTTGAGTTAGCAGAGGCTTTGCAGATGCTCACAGGTGAAGGACAGCAGACTGCTTTCCTGTGGGAAACGAAAGCCTGTCTTCAGCACCACGCACATCCAACAGCGCTGGCCATTTGCTGCTCAGCAAGGACAACACGTGAGCACTTCTAACTGAAAGATGTCATTATCATTAATTAATGAGCTTGGGGTAGTAGAAACTTTGAGAATATTTTAAACAGCCATCAAGATCAATGAATAAATAATAGCTAACCCCAGATCTTTAAAATATGTAGAGCTCTCCCTACAGTAAAGTAGAATATTTTCATTTTGGATCCACTGGGCTGAGCACTCCCCATGGCCCTGACCGAGGCCTTTCCCTTCCCTGTCACGTCGGGAAAGCTCTTGTTCAGACACCGCTGTTCTCCCATAGGCGCTCAGCAGCCAGGCCCTGGGCCCTGCACCGCTGCCACCACGGCTCAAACCCAACTGCACAAAGCAGCAGCACGGAGCAGCAGCACTTCCACCTTCCCCACCAGCACCCCAGCGTTTCAGGAGGGATTCAGCTCCTTCAGAGGATAAATGAACCCCCCTGTGCCTACCGACCAGCAGGCAGCATGGGAACAGCCCAGCACGAGTCTGATGAGAGGGGAAACCAATCCACGGCGTTCCCCAACTTCTGTCCCGCTGTAACAAACATTTTGTCCTAACATAGCTGAATTCTTCCTTACATTGACTTACAGTAATCTCTTCTACCTTACTCTCAAAGCAGCTCTGTAGCTCAAGGTGAATCCCTGCAGAAGGGGACAGGCAGGACGCTGTGCAGCTGCCCTGGGACTTGGACCCGACCTGAACCCCAGCTTCCAAACGCAGAAGATCCATTAAACCTGAGACTTCGTCGTGCACACAGACAGCCTGCTTAGCGTGATTTAATTAAAAGGAATCAAAGCAATCTAATTATTGCAAGAGAATGTTTTTGGAACAATGCCCACATTTGAGAGGGAACTATAAAAGGCTTTACAAGGAAGTAAGTTACCAAGGAACACGAGCAGCGGGGCCAGCAGCTGCAGGGAGGAGGGCCGCGGGCTCCCTGCCCTGTCCCGGTGTGCACTGAGCTGTCCCCTGGCCTGGCTGCACTGCTCCCAGCAGTTAATTCACTGACCAGCCTGTTAAGGTCTGATCCTGAATTACACTGCAGGAAAAAGCAATTCTAGCAGCTTCCAGCACTGCTGTAGGCATCAGTCACTGTGTCAGGAACACGGCAGGGCAGCAAGCAGCACACCCCTAACACCGGGCACCAACGCGGCTCAGGGGAACCCTCCGAAAAAAGCCAACGGGAGCCCAAACCTGCAGCAGCACCGGGTATTACAGTGATGGGTTGGGAACATTTGGTACCATCAGCCTTTCTGAAGGCTCATTAAAGGGCTCGCCTGAACAACTCTTCGTAAGGACAGCGTACCTACACAGCAGCTAAGCCAAGAAAAACCAGCCCCTGTGCCACCGCCAGGAATAGAGATAATCACTGCTATGTGTGGGCACGGCACGTGTGCTCCGCGTGCCTGGCACTGCCCAGTGGGCACGGAGCCCTCCATGGTCCCTGCAGAGGTGGCTGCAAAGGAGATTTAATGATTACAGCAAAACTGAGGGAAAAGACTAAGTTGTTACTAATTGTAATAGAGCAAAATGAAGGGAGGGCAGCTTAGGCACAGATAGGCTTCTGTTTCATTTTAAGGCATCCCACCAGCGCATCCCACCAACGCACCCCAACGCACTGCGCTCACCCACGGAGCCTCAATGGACCCTGAGCGTCCCCCCTGCCCCCAGGCACCCTTCTGCAAGGTGCTTCTGTCACCCCAAGTTCTCCCACAGCACGCTCACAGCTCGTGCTCCCACCAACTCGCACTACTAGTTGTTTTACATCCATTGATTTCCTTAAAATTAACTTCATTCCAGTGGACTCTGATCTCCTAATTCGGACGCCTGCTGTTCCCTCTGACACCACGCTGGCCTGCTTCCAAGCCTTCTGATGTCGGGGCTGCTTGAGCGAGATGCATCCTTCACTCCAAGCAAGAACGCTTTGCTCTCCACTTCCTTCAAAACTGTGATTAATCTCAATCCTGTGATTTACAGCCATTTCATTTTAATACTTACTAAAACACATTTTCCTTGCATCAAAGAAAGATTTAGGATCCTGAATTTACACTGACTCTGGAAACACATCAAAAAGTAGACGAATTTAGAACTGTACAACAATACTTTGGTTTTTGCACAATTTTACAGTAAATGAACAATCTACGTGGAACAGAATTCTTTCATGAGAAGCAGAAGATGATGTTGCTCATTTCTGGATTTCCTATGGGCTCACCAGGCTCTGATGTTGGTGGCACGTCCCAAACTGCCCAGCAAACTCTGCCCAGCACAGGGCCTGGTGGGAGAACCCAGGGGTTCTGAACCCCACAGCATCTGCCCGTAACCTGCTGCGGGGGTGCGTTACGGGGTAGCAGCAGAGACCAATTCAGCAACGCAGGAAATTACTCTGGATTTATACCTACTATCAGTCATGGTCAGAATCACAGAACCATAGGGGTTGGCAGGCACCTCTGGAGATCATCCAGTCCCACCCCCTGCTACAGATCCCCCACCGCAGGTTGCAGTTGCCTGTGAGAACAATCTAACCTGATGCAGTAACTCTTGTGTTAGACACACACATGAAAATACAAGTTACTTTGAACCATATCCACAGATTCCAGGCTTTTTTAAAAAAATAAATAATAATAAAATCACCTTTTGTTTTATGTTGTGAGTACAAGAAATTACCTTGATGTAAATTCATGAGGATTAATCAAAGACAACCAAAACTGCATGCAGTTAAGGAGAAGGGAGCGTGCTGGCAATCCCAAATTGATGCTAAAAGCAACAGCTTAACTTGGTTAATACAGGCCATGAGAAATCGTTGATGATTAGTTATTGATAGCTTGAAAAAAATACTAATTACACTGAAGAAATACCCTTACTTACAGATATGTAAGTTTAAAAGCTTAACGAAGCCACCAGACAGACTCTTGGAAGGCTCAGGCAAGTCCTCCGGAGGTATCCAGCTGCATTTTAAAAATCTATCTCCCACAAGATAATATATTCACAAGCAGCCAGGACTTAAACAGCTTAATTTGCTGGATGTCTCGGACAAAATGCATTACTAGAGCTAAGCTGTGAGGGAGGAACATTTATTCGCTCGACTGTAGTCAGCAGTGCAGTGGCTTCACCGCTCCTCTGCAGAGTCTCTGACCTTGCTTTTAAGTCCAATGTGAAACGAATTCTCAAGTACCTAATCCTCATTGTGTGGGTTCAGTATTCAACAATACTTCCAAAAAACACCTTTGAGCAGCCTGTTAAGAAGAACCCATGTTGACAGGGAAGACAAAATCCAGGAGCGCTAACCTTGAGCATCTGCTACAAGGGACTGGGGAGACAGCCGGGTCCCTCCCAGCCACAGGCTGCTGGGCACTGGGGGCTGCGCCAGGACGGGCAGAAACGTGGCCTCCAGGTTGTGCAAGGAGCCCTCCCCACCTAGCCAGATCAAATGAACACTCTGGGATGGATGGTAAGTAATTGTGTATTTATAAACAACAGGAATTGGTAGGAGAACTTCGCTTCTCAGATGCCAGACCCCTTTCCTCAGTCTGCTGATGGTTTGATGGCTCTGACGGGTCGCACCACAAAGTACGCTAACAGGATTTCAAGTACAGACCAGGACACATCTTTAAAACCTACTTAGTCAACATGACTCCTAAGCAACAGTGTCATTTTAGTACTATTCCTTCTTTATGACCTCTATTTTAAGAGCTCTTTAAAGTTTCAGGCTCTGTGTCTTGTTTCCTAAACACAAACCAAGACCCATCGGGCTGCAGGAGCACAGCCCGGGGTGGAAGGGCCCCCCCAGGCTGCCTGGCCTCATGCTCTGCCCAACGTGCATCGTCCTCAGCTGGACGTGCTGCTTATCCTTGCACGAAAGCGGCACAGAACTCGATCTTCTCAATGCCAAATAATTATTTGGTAATTTCAGGTTTTCCTCTGATTGAAAAATAATTGGTTCACAAAGTGACATTCACACTAAGAAACACCTTAATGGGTCAGGAGGAAAAAAACAACAAACATTCAGAGGTCCCCACCTTAACATCAGCAAGAGAGGAATTGAAGTCTTTCAGGCTGTTCTCATTCTACCTCAGAAACATGAACAGGAATACAGACATTAACAGTTTTCTCTGAACACTCCAAGTTTTGCCCCAAACCATGTATGCAGCTACAAGCTGAAGCTGCTCGGTGAGTCCCTGGGTCCCACTTGCACGGCCCAGGCACGGCCCCTGCCCAGCGGTGCCGCCCGCACGCTGGGTGCGGAGCAGCGGGGACAGCGCAGCCCCCAGCAGCTCCCCCCGCCTGCTGTGCCCACAAGCACAAAGACAAGGTATTTTTAAATAGGTCACACAGAGGCTGGGTGGTAATTACAGACAACTGTTAATCAGATTTGAGCAGGCAGAGCTGCTTATCTCTGTCAAGAAGCCTTTCTAGTAGCAGGTCTTCCTTCGCATCCCAGGACAGACAGACAAGAAGAGTACAGTGGTCATACAGAAGGCTCGAGCACACAAAACTGGTGCTTCTCTGCCAATTCGGGCCTCATTTTGATGGCAAAATACAAAACAGAGAGGAAGTATGCAGCATGAGAATGGATCTTATTGTCTGAAGACCGTGGAAAGCAAAACAAGAGAAAGCACAGTCACTGAACTCCTGCACACACAGAGGATTTCAGAACAAAGAGGAGCTCAGCTGCTGGGTGCCAGGGAAGGCAAAGCCCTTCGGAGGCAGTTCTGCCTGCACAGAGCACACCTGAGGCTGGGACCATCACCCTGCAGCTGCCTGAGCAGTTCAGTGACTTGGAGGCCTGCTCATTTCAGAGAGCTATTCTAACCGAAGCTGTCACATTACTGCATCATTCTTATAATAAATAAAATGCACGAAGTTTGTTTGCTTGCAAGTTAAAGATCCTTTTCATTGCAATTCCAACTTACCGTTCAGGATTTAGGGCAAGGGGGAAGCTCGCCTCCCCCCTGCAGTGTCACTCCTGCCTGCTGTGTCTGCAGCTTTCAGCACCATGGCAAGACCCAGAGGATCTTCCCCCTTAACTTGATTTTGTAAGTTTGTTGACTTAGTTCCAGAATGCCAGATCACTGCTGATCTGCAATGCACGAACAGCTCAGCTCCCAAAAACAGCCCAATGCGACTGCTTTGTCTTCACAGCTTCCGAGCAGCATCTTCACGCCAGTTCCTGCCTTAACTATTGTTCCCACCCTGGGCCTCTTTTTGCCATAAGAACAGAACAGAACACTCCAGCTGGAAGGGACCCTCAAAGACCATCTAGCCCAGGTCCCTGACCCCTTCAGCACCCTCTCTCACTAGAGCTTGCCCCCACTTTTTCTGTATTCACAAGAGACAGGAAGGTGGCTTTCACTACCGATCACGCTCACCATTTCTGTTTCTCTGGCTAACCTACTTGTTCTTCCGTGATATTGTAGGAAAACTGCACGGGGCTAATAACCAAGCTCAGAATGAGACCACAACAGCTTTTCAGGTGGAATAAGAACGTGAACAATTGCGTTTGGCACTTACACTCACTGACCCCTCTTCTATGACAAACTTTTTTTCTGGAAGCAAAAAGGCCAGTTTGTGCTGAAGACAGTTGATCTTTAACAAGACAGCAAAGGATTGATACAGCAGAATTTTGCAGAGCCTGAAACAGCTGCCAAATTCAAGAGGCTGTTGGGAAATAAAAACAGCAAACATATTTCTCATAGGAAAACCTAGCCTTGTTAAACAAGGTCACAATGGTGTTGGGGTTTTTTTCCTTTTTTTCTTCCTTTTTTACATATTCCTACATCTGCAGAGTAAGGAGACCAAGTACACGTTTTTCCACTTTCCCTTTTGCAGTTCTGTAATATTTCTTTTGCAGCAGCAATTAGTATTTGTTGTTGTTTTAAAAGAAAAACCCCACAGAAATAAAGGAAAAGTATGACTCACAGGGAGACCAATAATTAGGTCATGTGTCCAATTAGTTTTCATGCTTAACTAGTTACTCTTTAGGAAACGCTCAACCTTTGATGTGCAGCAGGCAACTTAGCAATTAATTAGGCAGAAGGAAGCAATGCAAGGAATGAAACCTCAGGAACCGTATCAAAGCCCAGAGATATCTAATGAGGGAAACAACAGCAGCAACAGCAAACATGCACAAAAAGGTAGGGGCTTAAAATGATCTTCTTCAAGTATTTTGGCTGCACTCCCTTTGAAATTAAGACAAAACTGTTGGGAAGCAGACTAGAATAGAGAAGGAAGCAGCCTTGTTTGATCAGAAAAGCATCACTGTTTCCTTGAAGACTTGCCACAAAGAAAATACAACTTCTCTACATTGTATGGGATGTTTCCTCAGAGACCATCGCTCGTTGGTGGATGCAAGCTGCAAGTGGCAACACACACCATGTGATATTACACTGGGGGAAAGGGGGGGAAGGGATATAACTTTATTTAAAAACCTGAATAGTTGAGCACAACAGGACATGAATATTGCTGAGTCTCAATCTGACACCAACAACGTGGGAATAAAAAGATAACAGTTAGGCTTTGGTAGCCTAACTAACATTTCTGTTAATGCTGCATTGAGGAGAAGGCATGCCTGCTGGGGCTGAGCGCGGAGCCTCCCAGCTCCCCTCGGCCAACAGCCTCCTCCCACTCCACACCCGACTGCTGCCCTCACTCCTCCTGGATTACATCACCTCTTTGAGCTGAGAGAGAAAGGGGTTCAACTACATCAGTGAAATGAGGTGGAAACAGCTAAGACATGCCTAGATCTGCCAGCCTTAGGAGTCCAGGTATGTTCCTGTCTGCCTTCTCACAAGCAACACTGATGTAAGTAATGGAGCACTGATAAGAGAGCTGTGTAAGGAGCAGAAGGGAAGCTGCTGGGTGGCAGGGCCTGTGCCATTCATTCACACACTGTCCCCAGAGATGAGGGATGCTACAGATGCAGGAATTCTCAAAGATCAACATCTGCTTTCAAGTCACTCTCCCCAAAAGCTTACCAGAAATACATCTCATCTTGCCCTCTAGATCTCTCCAGACCTTCTCCTAGCTGGGGTTTTCATCCCCCTCACTCCAGTGAGGTCCATTTGGGTGGAGCTATAAGGAAATCCTAACAAGAAATGTCATTAGGCATTAAAACACAGCATTAGTGATGATGAGTGTCTTAGCAAAAAAGAAAAAACGAAAAGTAGAAAAACAGAGATGAGAATGCAGCACCTGAATTTAAAAAAAATCAATACTGTAATTGACCGGCTCTTCCTTTGTTTTACTTAGGCAAGTGGTTGGGAGGAGAAAACAATTATTTGGGATGTGGTGTTTCATGCTCTTTGGCTCTGTTGGTGCTGCTTATCACCAGGGGAAGTCAAGAAGTCCCAGAGCTGCCGGCCTGAAAGGACAGGGAAGGGAGCAGGAACAGGTGCTGCCCAGACAACAAACAGCAGATCCCACTGCGGGTACAGCGCAGAGAGCTGCAAGCCTCTCACGCTCCATTATCAGAGGAGGTAAAATCCCAAATTCCAGAGACAAATTGGCTTTCAGCTTGAAGTAAAGGCTTCCACACAAAAGCAAGGTCCCACTAGAACCAGCCCACCCGATCGCAGAGCAGCTCGGAGGGCTCCGCATCGCGGCACCCTGGGTGCATCACCTCCAAACCTCCCAGGGCAGGGCCAGAGCCCGCTCCTCCCGCTGAGCCCTCCTCCACGGCCAGGGCTCCTGGGCTGCTGCAGCGCTGCTAAAAGGGAAACTGAGCCTTGCAGTGGAGGAATGGAAGCACCTCTGAGATGGCTTCCTTAGCCTGAGCTCTGTCCAGGAAACTCCTGGACAGCACTGTTTGACCTTGCAGCAGCAGAACTGGGAAAGTTTCCATCAGAGACTGAAGAACAGCAATGCAAAAAGCATCTGGAAGAGGAGGGCAATTGGGATTTAGTTGGGCTGGTAGAAATCACAACCGGAGTGCCAAAATTACAGACTGTGATGAGAGGGGAAAAAAAAAAAAACAAAAAAAAACAACCCCTGTGAATTTTCTGGGCAGTTTTGAATTCAAGAAATAAATTGGTCAAAAGCCAGAGCTGACAAAAAAAAGCACTATAATTTCATGCAAATTTAATGAGCATATGCTCCAGACTGCTTCACACCAGATCCTGAATTATGCGAACTGCGCATCATCGAACCTACAGCTCTGCCTTGGGCTACACAGCCCCGTTCTCATTTGAAGGTGAACACACAGGAACGGAAACAAAGGAAGCTCATGCCCGTGGAAGGCCAGAAGCCAAGTAACGAGATGTCAGCTACAAGGAGGGGGAGAAAAGCGTCTGGCACCCTTCTCTGAAGGAAGGCAGAAATCACAGGTCAGCCTCGTGTCTGGCAAGGGGCAGCTGGTGCTTTCACAGAGCAGTGCTGCAGCCCAGCCCAGAGAGCTGCAGCCCAGAGCGTGCAGAAAAGCACATTGCCTCCAAGCACCCCCAGGAGCAAGAGCACTGTGCTGAGCAGGGCGGCAGAGAGAGCCCAGCTGCACCTTCCTCCTCTCCATCCTCTGCTCCAGCTCTGCAGAACGTGACAGCAGAGAACTCAAGTCCTTTAAGTGCTGATAAATGGATGGAAACTGGGGCTGAAGCAACGGTCATTTCTGCTCGTGAAGATGCACACACGCTACTTCATCTCCACAAATCACTGCAGCAGCACCCTGAATTCAGTCTATTTTTGGTATTTTCAAACAAATTCTGTTGATTTTTCACTAAGGCAAGTTCCTGCCTTTTGAATGGCGTAACACGCGATGTTGCCAGAACCACATCTGCACACAAACACCACGGAGGATGCAGCAGCAAACCAGGGCTCTTGGCAGTCCTTCCCCACAGCACCACACCTGACCCGGGCAGAATTCTGCAAAGAGTAAGAAAAGACGACCAGAAGCAAAGGAACACCACTTCAATGCGATCAATTCCTTACATAAATACTTTAGATACTGAACACATGAATCTCCGAAAGGAACTTAACAGGTATTTTACTGCAGGCAATTAAAGCCGTACAACGCGTTGTCTCAGCTAAAGGCTCTCCGTTATCACAGTGCTCTTCTGACAGTGCCAGCCCCAATCTTCAACCCAGGCCCTGGAACCAGGAGCCCCAGTTCCCCCCTGCTCCTCCACCCACCCCTACTCCTTCAGGACCCCCCCAGCAGCGCTGGGACAGTTTCCCAGATCTGCACCGTGGGGTCCCTGCTCTTCACTTTCACTGCCTTCTCCTCCTGTCATTCCCACTGCCCCAGCAGCCCCCTTTATCCCCTGTAACTGTGCCTGCTTTCCAGACTACCCTCACGTTTAACCCCTCCTATGCCCACTGGAGCTCAAAGCCCATGACACGTGGCAATACTGGAGAAGAGCTCTCTATTTTTCTTTTCCACTCATTCACTAGCACCTAAATTATCTCTGCACTCAATTGCAAGAGCTCTGACTTGTTCAGAAAAACCCTTTAGAGAGAAATCCTTCATTGTGTCTGCACCTTTGTCATCACCTACTTCCTTCCCCCGTTCAAATTTTCATTTGAGAATTGCAGTGAAATGACTGAATATTGTTTAACTGCAGTATTTTGCAGATGAAAGAACGTCTGAAGTGTTTTTTACTCCTGCAGCACACAAATTTATGTAGCTACACAACAATAAAGCAAAGTCCTAAATTTAATCAGAAGGAATACTTCAAGCAACGGCAAGCTGATAAATTATTTAGAAAGAGGCTCAATAAGGCCTAAAGGGAACCGTGCATCAGCTGCGGAGCCTGGGAGCTCCCAGGAACAAAGCCTTCCATCCCTGCCCCTTTTAAGGCTATTCCACCCAAGTTATTTGTATTTAACAATTACAGGCATTCCCTAGAACAACACCCCGCAGTTCCAGGCAGACAAGGGCTGCACAGGCTGTGATGTTATGGGACTTCTCCCACCACATTTATCACAGGAACAGTACTGGAAGGACTGACAGGATCCATTTACCAGTAGTTAGCACTACTCGTGCATTCCCAACAAGACACCGACGACAGGCACCTCCTCGCTGAGGGACCCTCGGGAGCATCCCAGAACACCGGCTATTGCAGAGGGTTTTAATGATTTGGCCTTCTTCCAAACTGCCTAGTTTTCCCAGAATTGTCTCCTTTCTATCAATTCTTCCGCCATTCCAAAACACTGAGAAACAGACAAAACTAGAGGTATTAGTATTTATATGAAAGGCCTAGGAAATTCAATAATGTTCCCATTGTTTTATTGCAGATGGCACATCAACTTCTCTTTATTACTGCAGAAAACTCAAGAGCCCTGTAGAGTGCAATAAAACAGTACGTGTTTAGCTTTGCAATGTTTCAAAGGGCTGTGATTTACTGCTAAGAACCAGGCACCTTGCACACAAACATCTGAGCTCAGTAATTGCCTCATGCTTTGTGCAAACTCCACAAGGCAGCGTGAGGTCAGCCCACACACGGAGCACCTGCTGCTTCCCGGCGCCCGGCCCTCATTCCCCAGCAACATGGGCTCTGTTAGCAAAGAGCAGAGAGAGGTTTGTTGTCACCTTTGCATCAAGATGCTTTACTCTTCCTATTTGGTTTCAGGCACTGTTTGCATTTTCTCCCAAATCTTTGGGCTGGCAGAGAGAGATTTAAGAAAATTGCCAATGCACCGAAAGGGAAAATGCAAAAGCAAATTCTCCTGTCTTAAACATATACCATATATGCTTCAAGACAAATCCTTCTTACATAAACATACTTACAAAACACTTCAGAAAAAAGCACACCCACTGAACATTCACATTTGAAGCGTTATGTAGAAAATTACCCAAAGATTCTGTAACGTAAACGGGTCACTGCCAACCCCAGCAAGCCTCCCCCAGGTCACACACTCAGCTCTCAAGGAAAGATGAGCCCAGGTCTAGCTGGGTGTCCCTGAATCAGGGGGAGGAGAAGTACCAAACACAGGCAAGAGGTAAAGAACCTGTGCTGCACATATCCATGTTTGAACTGCCCTGAACACATCATTATTCCACCAAGTCTGAGTTAAAGAGCAGAGGAGGGACTCAGACTGCACGCACTGAAGAAGCACCCAGCATCCCCTAAACACACACACCCCAACAAAGCTTTTTTGGTGAACAATATTCTCAGTGCCTAGCAAAGGAAAAATTGTTTACTATTGCAAAGATAATCCCAAAGGCATTTGTCTTTCATCTGAAAGTATTGGTCCTTTACGAAGGAATGGAAAACATGGGGAAAGAAAACAAGAAGAGATCCAGCAGCGTCCCCTCATCCACACCTCCTTCAAAGGAGGATCAGCTTCGAATTAGTGCCACACCAGAAGGGGAAAGGCAAATCTACAGGTAAGCTCACTCAATGGAGTTGTTATTTCTGTCTGGGTTACACATTACTGCTGATAATCATAAATTTATGCTTCAGTAGTCAATAGTTGGGGCACTGTGAAGAGGAATGTTCTGATCCACGCTGCCTACAGCATACAGATAAGGACACAAACATACGAGGGAATATTAATTGGGAAGACGATTCTACAGCCTGAGTCCTGCATCTATTTGAAAGACACTGCAGGCCTCCAGCTTCCTTCTGAAGACCTTTGTGCAGTTCATTTACTGGGACACACAAAACCATGGACCCTGAAGCACCCAGAAGCAATACACCTCCCCCAGCAGCGAGACTGGGCTGTTACAGGACAGGAAACAAACAGCCAGTGCTGGGCATGTTTGTTTAACTTCTGGTACAACTATTCAAAACACTTCCAAAAACTTAAACAAGCATTGTACCAAAGCGCATATACACATTGCACTGATTCTACACAGATGGAAGTGGCAGTTAGCAGAGCTCTGAAATCACCACAAGCCTTCCTCAGCTGCTGGCTACACAGCATTTACTTCTCCATTCCCAAGGTTAGGAACAGCACTGAGGAGCACTGGGACACACACTTCTGAACTAGCCGAGGGCTAACACATTTTTATTACACAAGAAACCATAAACTCAGAATGAAAGACCTACAAACATCTCAGAAACAAAGACAGAAGAACATAAATTAAAAACTGAGCTGTAGAACTTTGTACTTAAGACAAATATCCCAGACATGATTAAATTAAGTGCTAGCCAAGAGAGACATCAGCTAGAGAACTCGACAGCTTGACAGCCGGCCAGAATTCATCCACACTGATGGATGACGGAAGCAACGAACGCCGCAGGACCACCGCGCCGTGCAACAGGTGCACATCCCAGCCCTCAACAGAAGCTGAGAGTCGGTCATGGAGGACTACAGCTGCAGGGGGGAGCCCAAGGAATACTCACCCTTGGCTGCCAGTTTTCATACTGCTTCTGTAAATTGGCACCAATCGTTTCCAGAGCTTTCTGAGGACCCATGGACAGAGGATCTAGGAAATAGAACGCAAATGAGCCTTTTCGACCCCAGCTGAATCACTCCGCCTGTCAAGAGGACAGCATCATTTCCAGCTCCACATGCATCTAAACCTTAGGCTACTCCACACTGTGATTCTCTAAAATTCACATCTAAAACCTGGGAGACCCAAATTAGCCCCAAATTCTTTACTCAAATACAAATTAAAAATCATTAGAGTCTGCCGAATTTCGAAGCAAGTTTCTCCCACTAAGGCAATGAATTCAGTTGTTTTGAAAGGAGAGGCTTGACACTTGTTTCTTTTAATACTGAAAAAAAGGTTTCTGTGACAAAAATTACACAAAAATTACAAATGGTATGCAATCTCTGAAGTGGTAAGCAATGGAAGGAAATGAAGCACAACCTTGTTTTTATCAAGAAAAAATGTATATCATCAAATATTGAACTGTTTTCAGAAGTTAATTTTATCACTGGATAATTACTACAATCCATAGCAAGTAAAATTTCAGCATAAGTGCTTCATTCAAAAACCATGGCCACATAATTGACACTTAAGTTTCAAAAAAATCTAAAAGCTAATACTTTGCAATTTAATACAGATTATTTTAAAACCAATTAGCTGAATCAATGAAGTTTTTAATATCTTTATGAACATTCTACTTCATACTGTTAAAAGCAAAATACAACACGGTACAATGAAAGCAGAATTTGATGAGTCGTTTTTCTTAAATGCATAAAACCGTGGATTTTATTTAAATTACAGTATTCTTTTGTAGAACGATTTAAAATAGTATGAATATATCATCTACTTTTTTTCAGACATAAAAATACAAACAGCAAGTTTTCTGCTCAGACCTCAAGATGCCCATTGCCTTCGGCTGTTGTCCCAGCCAGAACCATCACCAGAACAGAACAAGCTCTTTGCTCCTCTCTGCAGACCCTGCAGTTTCAGCACTCATTGAGACACGGTTTAGGGATGCCTCTATCCTGCAGCAATCTGTCACTCTGAACTGGGCAGTCCCCTTGCTGTTCAAGGCAGGTTTCAAGCAGATACTCTTGAGCTGAACAACAGCTTGGTGGACTTTGGAGGGCCTTCAGAGCATTACTAACAAACAATAGCATTTCTACAAGGATAAAAGCACATGGATGCCACTCCAGGAGCCAAACAATGGAACCAAAAGGTTCTCCTAACTACAGGCCATGCCACCAGGTCACTGCGAGCTGTCGGCCCCTCCTCGGGTGTGCCTGAAGGCACAGAGGCCAAGCTGCCCTCAGGGCAGCACGGAGCAACCTGGGCCTCCAGCAGCACCAATGTGTCAGCGCTGCCCAGACGTCAGCCCTAACTCTGGAGAACAACAGAACGCTTTGGATGCTCTGAGGGCACATCTGGAAGGCACAGTGAGAACTGCAGCTGGCTTCTGGCAGAGGTGGCGATGGCCATTTGCTGCTACAGTTCACAAGCTGGTGATCTCAGCTCAGCTGTAAGTAGCAGCAATTGCACCAAAATGCTTTCCCCTACACCTGGCAGAGACATTGTTTCCTCAATACACACCATTAGCTTCTCTTAGGACTGCTGTACAGAACACAAACCAGTGGCTATTTTTGCAGATGACACAACTTTAAGTTTCTGAAAGGCGTAGAAATGGAAATGAATACTTGTGTAGATATACACTAAAAATTTAATTAAAAAACTGCATTCAAAATTCTCTTTGTTGATGATAATCACTAACAACTTTATTTTAATGACTCTGCAATACTACTCATTCTCTTTGCTCTCTACCCATGGAAAAGTGAGAAATGAGGGGTTGTTCTCTCCACTGAATAGATGTATTCGTTAGTGCATGCTCATGGCTTTTTAATTGCTTTAAAGTCATCAGCATTTTTTGGTTAAAAAAAAAAAAACAAAATGAGATGCTGCAGATTCATAAAGCAAGTTAGAAATTAGATGTTCTGAAAATTGATTTGTGTGTGTGTGTGTGTGGTTTAAGATGTTTAGTTTGCACACTGATTAACTTGCTCACCTATCCAGCACTCCAGGCGGGCACAGGGAGTTGTTTTCACCACGTCAGGAGGGTCCACACCGACATTGAGGCACAAAACTAAGGCAACACTGACAGTCTTCATCTGGAAGGGACAGACAATAACATGCTCACTTAGGGCAGCAACTAATCCTTTTGTATTTGTGTTGCAGTTTTACCACTCCTATAACTTTCAAAGGGTTTCACCCGAGCTTTGTTATCTGCTCTTACCAGAGTATTTTAAGCAAGGCACGACTGATCACATTTTTCATTTTTTAATAGAACAGTACTGAGATTTTACGTTACTATTTTTACACATTTTATCTTTTATACAGCATGGAAATGGATATCATTGGACTTCTATGCATCCTAAATCAGTCACTGTTCAACTGAAATGTATTATTAAAACACATGGATATGCTATGCAGGGTCCCTGGTCAATATTAGAACAGAGTTTGTCCTTATTAAAACCAAAAAATAAAAGGAGTAACACTGAGGTGACCAAGTGAACCATGAGACACATAATGGCTACACACAATTACATACAGCATTTTGACAGCCTTCATTTTAGTCACTTCCTCTCAAGTCGTCACACTTGAAAGCTGACCTTATAAAAGCAAGCTGCTCTATTTTCTGTTCTGGTTCCTTCACCACCGATATTTCACACAAGGCACAACCCAGTACCCCGGTGCTTTCTGGTCACAGTGCTCTGTGGGCTTATTCTGGGAGGAATGACCACCTGGCTGCCCCCTGCCCTCCCCTCTGGCTGCTGGCCCAGCACCAGCCCAGCACTCGCAGCCCTGCTGCTGCGGCCCAAAGGGGCACCACGGGCAAAGAGCATCAGCTGCACGGTGCTGCTCCGTGCCCCGAGGGGCTGCCAGGACCCCGATGTCTGAAGCCAAGCCCCCACCCCCACCCCCAAGCCCTCCCACCCTCCTCCTCCCTTCCTGCTGTTTTGTCACCTTCATCTCTTTTCCCCTCAATCAGTTCATCAACAGCAAAGTGGTACCCTCAGAAATAACTGCCAGCAAGTTGGGGTCAGCATCTCTCGTTTTGCCCATGTGCACCTTGCCCTCTCCTTTTTACCTTTGTTTCAAAAATAATTTCACCAGAACAGGGGGCAACTGCTGCCCTGAGCCCAGCCCAGGCTCTGCCTGCTGGATCTCTGCAGCACAGGCTCCAGCAAACCCTGCTCCAAGGGGTGCAGCAAGCAAGCCACCAACATCCCCACAAAAAAACACCCTAACAGGCACAGGCAACATGTGAATGAGAGCAGCACTCAGCTAAAAAAGAAAAAAAAAAGAGAAAGGTGACTTCAAAAGGAACTCCTGCACTGGGTTAGTGCTGCAGCCTCCCAGAACAGCGCTGGCTCCCTCCCAGCTCCGCTGCACCACAACTTATTTCCAAGAAACACATGTCATTTTCAAGGTAAAAAAAAATGATAGCAAGCACTACTAAAAGGAAGAATAGACTCAAAGCTTCAAAATGTTCAATTCATGCGGCACAGATTCTGTATGTTACAAAAATGGCCTCATTTCTAAAAGGAACCCAACTGCCTGAGAGCTCCACCGAGGTCCCTGCAGACCCCCCGGGCACCACGCACCAGCTGTGTGCACTGACGGGCTCCTGCACAATGCACACGGCCATCCTAGAGCAGCAATGGATGACAAAGGTTCCCCTTTAGCCCCCAAACCTCACGGATGGGCTTTTAAACACTTTTTGCCCAGAAGAGCAGGTGCCTGGCATACGTTTCCAGGGAGCACATCTGGCTCTGCTCCTGCTCACCCACCGCCATGCAGAGCTGAATGCACCCATGAAGACATCCCGCTACATGGTACTGTGATCAGTCCTTCAAACATGCTGTCTGAAACCCTCCTCTTCTTTTGGAGAAGACAACAAAAGGTAAGGAAATCATTTCACTTAGACAGCAATGCCTCTCAAAGTGACTCAGTGCCACCTTCCCTGCCCTCCCTTTCCCAGGGCACCCCAGCAGCACGGGGGTGGCAGCTCCTACTGAGACCTCTGGCCCGAGCCACCTTGCTCCAGGCAACAGCAAGAAACGAACCACATCTAGCAAGAAATTAAAACAGGTGGCCCTTCACTATTTCACACAGTACAGAGGTGCTGTGTACCAACCACATATGTTTGCAGAGGATGTCAGTGCTCAGCAGCATGCCCTGGGGAAAGCCGACCGCCGCCCGGCAGCACGAGGCACCCCGCCTGCGCTGCCCGAGCCCCGACCCGCACACCCGGACAGCTCGCAGTGTGCCACGGCCATCCCGAACCCACTGAGCCCCACCAGCAGCCCAGAGCTGCAGGTGTTCGGGCACTGACAGCCCCAGCAGTCACACGGCTGCCATCGGGCACTACAGACCCAGAGGGAAACAGAGTGTCACGACACGCTGCAGCTTCGTGGCAGTGCAAGCATACACATCATCCTCCCGGGATGCCAAACAATCACCTGTCTCATTTATTTATTGCTTCCCATTTATGGTCTAACACTTGTTTTTCAATATTTTACTGCTAATATCTGATCTGTGACTTATGCTGAACAAGCCAATATTTATTCTATATTCCCAAGTTCTGTTTTAACTAAGCGTTTCTCCTTGAGAACAGACAGCGAGGCAGTAACGAAAAGTAACAGTGCAACTGATCCCAAAGACAAATGGGGTTATTTCCCCTCTGCCTGCCTCCCCACAAAGGCCATAAAGCATCACACTTGACGACTATTTGTTCTGTTAATAAAGAGCACATCCTCAGCAAGAATTACAGCTCTCCTCCGCTCCCTCTGCCTCCTATCCAGCATCTGTGACGTGGAATCACTGCAAATCAAAAGAAAGACAGAGCCCAAGGAACTGAATAATGCTTTTCACATTTCCAAACTGTTTTGGAAGGTACTACCAGAAACTCTGTACGTATTTAAAGCTCTGTAATACAAGTGCTAGGACATTCTCATCTGTCATTAAAACATAGTGGAAAATTTATTCTCTATCTTTCAAGAATTAATCCATCATAAAAAAAAAAATTGGTTTGAATTTAAAAAATGAAGCATTAGAACATTTGGCATGCTTCTAGAGAAACCAATAGCAAACATGCTTTCTCAAAGGCTCAAGATCAAAACAGAACAAAAATTTGGATACTATTCACAACTGCATTCCATTACAAACATTAACTAACCGCAGGGCTCCCCGAGCAGCCCCCTCCCCCGGGGGCTGTGACCCGGTGCCCTCCCACCCCAGGGTGAGGACTGGGAATCTGTGTTACTTTTCTCTTTTTAAACTGTATCTTCCCCTTAGCAGCCAATGCCAAAAGGTGAGGCAGTGCCTGTCCCCGTAAACCTCTTCAGCTCCTTTCTAACATTTACAATGTAACACACCTTAAACAAGAGCTTTCCCCTTCAAGGAAGCTTATATAAAGTTTACGAGAAATACATTGTTATGAAGAAACCTCAGCGCTCTTCTCCGCAGCCACAAAAACAGGAGAATGCAGAGAAAGCTGGCAGTGTGCATCCACAGCGCAGCCCCTGTGCTGGGGCCTTCAGCCACCTGCAGCCCACGAGGTCGGAATCCTGCACAGGATTCCTCGATCCACTCCAGATCACTGGAGAAAGATTACTGAATGCAATCTCACTCTGGAAAAGCTTACTGAACGTACTTTGGCTGAAGAATCTCAAATCCTTCCATCTAGAGAAGGGGTGAGAAATGATGCAAAGCAACCTCAGAGCCATTAAGCAAGGGCAAAAGATGTGTGAGAAAGCAGAGCAGCGTGAGCATCCGCTCACCTCTACTAAGCGGTGAAAGAAAGCGTGGAGAGGCCGAGGAGGCACGCAGCCCTCGGGAGGCAGAGGCTGCAGCAGGACAGCCTGCACCGAGAGGACTCCTGCCACGACAGCTGCCAGGGCCAAGAGAGGCAGCTGCCCCAAAGGGCCCTACAGGGAACGTGGGTTTGCCAAGTTTACCTGGAGATGTGTCTCAGAGCTACAAGGAACAGCCAGCGATCTCCCTCTGTCATCAGTGGCCTCACTGTGCCAAGTTACCTTCAGAAATGTTCGAGGGTAGAAGACTAGCACAGCAGCAAGCCAACTAAAACAACATATCAGAGGAAAAACAAGAAAGCTTCCAAACCTCTCCAAAAAAACTATGTAAGCCATGAGCCCCAAGGAAGCCCATTGTACTTGAACTTCTGCACCTGCACAAAAACACAGAGAAAAAACCTCAGAACTGGCCAAGCATCGCCAAAGCACTCTGGAAAGGTTCATGTCACCCTCTGCCAGCGCTGGGACAGGCAGCTGCAGGGGCACAGATGTCTCAGGGAGTTCTGCAGAGCCCCACACCACGCAGCCGGCTGCTTATTGCTGCACCAGGGCTCTCCAGTGTTTGCTAACGTTTACCACACTTGAGAAGCTGGAGGAAAAGCCTCAAACAGTGATAGATATTTTAAATCAAGTATGCAATTTGCAGTAATAACCCAGCACTTATATACATACTTCAAGGTGGGTATTTTTCCCTTGTCTTCTACTCACAGGCCCATCCCATTCCTAGAAATGTGCCAGGGGACAGGCAGAGATCAGCCGCTACCACACCCCAGAAAAACACTGAGCACATTATACAGAATATTTATCCTCTCATTGCACTTTTTTGAATGGAGAAAAAAGGCAATTTTCTGTCATTCCACTTGCTAATGGTGAAGTTTCTCCCCACTCTAAAATTATCTTTACAAGTGATAACGTTGTCAGCTCTTTTCCAACACATTACACTGCATTTCTACCACTTATTACTCATATTGCAAATATAATCACAATGAAGCACTCTCCAGGAGCTATTTAAGGGAATGAGGCTCATGGACATTTCTGTGTATTAAGCCATTAAAATTTTAGATTTGCGATAACTGTTTTCTTCTTCACGTCACTAGAGGAAGTGGAAATACCAAATTCATGGCTTTGTAGTGTTTAATATACACGGCCTATTCTAATCCCTAAAGGTAGGCTTAAGCCAACGCAGAACAGAACTGGCTGGGACAGAACAGAGCTCCCTGTAGAAGTCCCCTGGTCCTGGAAGACTCCGGGCAAAAAGGCGAGTGATTAAATCCAGATGACTAAAGGAGTACATTTTTATTCTGTGGTCACTGAATTCCACAAATTGGATTCACTGGCACAAAGCACTATCTCAAAACTTCACGTTTTAAAATTACAGAAGAAAAGAAACATTTCAATTTGATGCTTGGACGCAGCAGAGCATCTTCAGACCTTAATGGAAGGTTACCAGGAACACAACCGTACCTGCTGTGAGCGAAGGATTACCTGCACATCCATACATCTCCCTGCCAGCAAAATCCTTGGGATAGGAGATTGACTGAGCTGAAGATTTCAGTGCTTGTTACTGTTGCATAAAGGCAAGAGCTTTTTCTTTCAAAATATGACCAGCTCTACTCTTCAGAGCTGCTGAAGTCTGCTTAGACACAAAAACATTTGTAGGCAGCAGCAGATACAGCACCAGCTTCCCAGCTCAGCTCAATCAATACGAACCATCTTAACCCAGAATGACCTCTGTTCCAGAGAAGAGAAGACACGGATCTATAACAGGGATGGCAGTGCTCATTACTTACAGCAGGGGGTTAGCTGCAGAGAAGTCCAGTTGCTTTGTTTTGGTTTTTTATTTTGAAAGACGTTTGCCAAGCAGCGGGTGCCCCACACACCACTCGATTCACACCCCTCCAGGACAGCAGCAGCCACTTTTAGCAACTATTGACCTAAAATGGATTTCAGCTGTGGCCCCTGAAGGGAGGCATTCCCACCACCAGCAGCCCCCAGGGCCACCCTGCAGCCCCCAGGCAAAGTGCTCCAAGCTGGCCGCACCAGGAGCTCACCCTCACGCAACAGAAGAACGGGAACTAGACTCCATTTGGTTTAGATCCCAGACTCACTTACTGGGCTAGGAGTTCCTTGAGCATGAGCACAGTTGACAGCCTGTGAAAACGCATAAGTGAGCAGAAGACAAGCACTTAGGATGCAATAAGCCAAGCTGAAGTGAAGGCTGCTGCCCCAACACGAGCTCCCACACTAACGAGACCCCTGCTCACCAACACAGCGGCCCCGGTGGCCAAGCACCTTCCAGTGCCAGAGAGGCTGGGAAGCTCGGAACAGCGAGCTGAGGCTGAAATAACGGCACGAGCTTCCAGCGCTGTCATCCCTCAGTGCCTCCCTCTGCCACATGAAACGTTTGCCATGCGGGCAGGTAAACGCTGCTCGTCTGAATTAAGCGCATTTGTATGCAGCGCTGCCCTAATCTACATTTCCATAGAAACCTAATTGTGTATTCCTCTTCTCATAAAAACAGGATTTAATTCTCACTCTGCAAGTTATGAGGCAGCAGGAAAAAAACGCTAAAGTAAAACAATTACAACCAGCTTTCCGGCTCTCTGCTTGTTTTAGAAATCAATATAAGTACAGCACAGCTTAATTTAAATATCCTGCATTTAGCAGCAACTTGTCAGTAAAACCCGGCATATTTGAAACCTTTTCACTTAAATCAAGTTTCACGACTTGACTGCTACTGAGGCTGTGAGATTTAATTCAATATACAAAGCATAATTCTAACCCTCTTGTGTTAAAAATATTCTTTAAATAAATAATAGATCAAAGCAGTGTCACTTTGATGGCACATGCAGTCCAGGGTAGCAGGAGATGAAAGATTAAATGTCTTCAGAGCAGTCCCAACGGATGGAAGGGGGCAAGAGAACGTTCAGCTATTTTATCTGGATTTACCACTGATTACTTTCCTTGATTCTTCTAGTTAGCTCCAGCCTTCTGAAGACCCTTCAAGTTCCTATAAACTCTGTTTCTAGAGAATTGGAAGAAGATGAAAATAAAAAGTCATTCCATTCCCTCATCTTAGTGGAATCATTTCCTACAGCTACAGTAACGTCAGGATCACTCGATAGCAGGGAGTGCTCAGGATGATGAATAAGAGCAAAACCAGCCCCTGCCTGTGGTTTCTCCATGATTCATAGGAAAAAATGCCACAGGTTTACCTACAACTCTAGCAAATAGGGATTTGTTCTGGCTAACCTTTGAGAACTTCCTAGTTTAGCTATAGGCTCATCCTACGCTTTGAAAAGTGAATTTATCAAATGCAAAACAACGGAATGTGTTCCGCCCTCTCAAATCACACCAAGAGATAAGAGGTACACCCCCTCCAGCCCTCCGAAAACCTTTCAATAGCATCTGGAAGAGAAGAAAGCACATCGGAGGTGAATCAGACATGGGAAAAGGTAGCAACAGAGGAGAAAAGGAAGCTGAAGGCAGGTGAGGAATGCAGCAAACCAGCAGTCAGATGGAGACGGAAAGGAAATGACTCCAGGTTGGTTTTAACTTCATTAGCAGCTGCAGACAGGTGTCAGAGGCCTCCCATGCTGACCGAAACACACACAGCTGCAACACAACATTCTGATCACCGAGAGATACATTTCCAGAGAAAGAGAGAAGAAAGAGGAAACTGCCTGAAGTCAGCTACAACAATGAAACGACAGGAATTATTTATAAAGGCAGAGAGCATAACGCAACAGTTAAGTGAAATCAGGAAGAAGGGGAAAAAATCTCGCTCTTAACCAAGAATTATACATCATGGCAAACTTGTCCAAACGACACCCAGTAAAGCTGTCCAAACACACAATGACACGTGACCAGCACTACTGATCCTGATACAAAGTCACTTGTTTGAAGCTCACAGAGAAAACAGAAGGAACAAATAGAAAAAAAAATATCAGATTTGCTTCCATTTTTTTCATCTACAAAAAATTACACTCACTGTCTGTGAGAACGGATTCATTCAGGGTCTGATTTTGCTGAGCTCTATCCTGGTGAGTACTATTTGGTGCCACGTGCACCATTCACACCACAAAGCACTCTAGGAAAGAATAACTGCAACTGCACAGGCATACAGATTACTGTAACCACTGCTCTCTCCTTCACTGGGAGGATTCCCTCTGACAGTAGCAGGCATGTGAAAGGCACTACGACAAACACAGCTGATTACTGCCACCCCTTCACTCATGCTTGTGCTGTATCCTATTGATTATCAAGCCAATGTCATTCCCAATTTAGAAAAAGACAGCTTTGCAGATCATCAAATAAGGGAACAGGAAGTTTCACAGGAAGGCAGAGGGATCACTAAAATAGACAAGCAAGCTCATCACACCTCCACAGTCTAGTAGAGAAAATCGCTTCTTTGCCAAAACCCTTTAAAGAAGACATACTACAGAACTGTGTTCTGTGGCTCATTTAAGTTAATTCTAAACCAAAAGAATTAATTCAGTCCATAAGTCAAATCTTCAGCACACGGCTCTATTCAGATGATTTTGCCTTTGTCAGTGCCTTCCCCAGCACTTCTGAGAACCATTTAGGTGATCACCCCTCTAAAAGCACCTCAGTCCCTGCACTGCATCCTCATCCCCAGACACAACATCATAAAGAAACAACAGGAAGGAGTCTCACCAGCAGATCCCGAGTTATGGTCACACTATTACAAAAGGAATCATAAATATAACTGAAATTTGGTCACTAAAAAAATAAATCATATATATTTATACACACAAATATATGGACAGAACACCTCAGACCTGGGGAATCCTCTAACCCAAAGCAGGCTCCATGGATGGAACGTGTGGAGCTGATTATCCTCAGTGCTCCTTAGGTGCTTTGTTTGTTTCTGTTTGCTTTTACCTTAAGCACAGTTGGGACACAGACACTGCAGGATTCACAGCACCCAGGCAGGGAGCTCTGTCTGATGCCCTCAGGTTTACCAGCGTGACACGCAACCCACACCCAGCTACAAGAGAACCACCTTTCTCTAACATGGAGAGTGCTTCATCTAATAACTGCTTTCAGTCTCCAGAACCACATCACCTCAGTTTCCTCCCTCACACACGCACAAAGAATACCTTAATTCTATATTCCACACAACACGCTGGTGGCAAACTTCAAACCCACAAAGCTTCCTGCATCACCACTGAGCAGCTGTAAGGACTGGGATTACTGTGCCTCCACTTATTGTGTCCTGTGCTCACGTTGTTACTGCTGATCCAGGGAGCATTTCAAGGCCTCATTAGTTTTATTGTCTTCACTGAAGAACACCAGGTACCCAAATTCCACTTACAGAGCTTAAATGGAGGAACTACTCAGAGTGCACGACTGCGAACACGGAGGCAGTGCTCACCACAGCATCTCCTGAGCTGGATGGGACCCAGCAGAGATCTCACTCTGCATTTCCCACCTGCCTGCAGCCCCAGCACCATGGCACAGGGGCACAGCCGATGTTACAGCAGCAGATGGGGTTCCCATGCCCCCACCCAAGCAGAGGCAGACCAGGAGAGCAGCACCCTGAGCCCTCGCTCCCTCCCCTCTCACTGCCCCCCCCAGCCTTACCCGGTCCTTCATCCTCCAGCTCTGCGCCAGGGACTTGGAGCCCTCGATCTTCTCGCAGTGCCTCTTCTTCATGAAGGCCAGGGGCAGGTTCCAGTCCGTCAGGTCGGACTCATCCTCCTCCCCGAGCCCCAGCAGAGGCGACTGCAGCATCTCGGACTCCATCGGGGCGGGGGCAGCGGGGGAGCGGCGGGCGACGGCGGGGCCGAGGACGGCCAAGGGCAGAGGGCGGCCCCGGCCGGGCCGGGCAGAGGAGCAGCGCCCAGCGGCTCTCGGACTTTCCCCACGGGCAGCCGCCGCGCCCGGGCCGGGAGGAGAGCGGCGCCGGGCGGCCCCGCGGAGCGCTGAGGTACCGCGGGGCCCGGGCCTCTCCTCGCGCCTTTAGCCCCGCGGGTCCCGCGCTCGCTGCGGCAGGNCGGATCGGCGAACGACGGGGCGGAAGCGGGTGGCGGAGAGCGGAGGGGAGAAGCGACCCGCTGCGCCGGCAGCCCGACTCCTCTCAGCAGCGCGGCCAGGAGGCGGCCATCTTCCCCCAGCCCACAATGCACCGCGCTACGGGCCGCCGCGAGGGACACGCCGCGCCGCGACAAACGCGGTTGCCATGGTTACGGCGCGGTCTGCACCGGGGCTGAGGCGGGGCCGGGGGCGCTGCAGGAGCCTCCCGGGGTTCCGCGGGAGCTCCGAGGGCCCGGAGCGGGCCCCGGTCCTTCCCCCACTGTGCGCGGCCTCAAGATGTCGGCGGCACGGTGACAGCCAGACTGCGGGCCCCAGCGCAGCCGTGTCCCCTCGGAGCTCACCTCTGTATAGGGAAAGGCGAAGGCGTTGTTCCAGGATTTCTCTTCCTCGCAGTCAAATAAACTGAAAGTTAATTAACATCAAATATTGCTCCTCAGTGCGTTTGCAGTAATGAAGTCTAACTGCATTCACATCTGTAGTGTTTTAAAGGTGCAAATAAAAGGATTTCAAGGCATAGAATTATATTAACAGTCATTAACGCTTCCAGTGTTTTGCATTCCCAGTCTTTCAAACACCAAGCCCGTTCTCCAGGCTGGAGCGGGCGGTTCTGGGGCCCGGACCCGGGCAGGGCAGCGTCTGCTGCTGCTCCATGGGGCGATGGGGCACTGTGTGCTGGGTCGGCGACAGAAGGAACTGCACCGAGAGCGCTCCTGGCTGCAGCCCTGCTCACCTCGGGCAGATTCCTGACACCAGCGGTCCCCCAGCTGTGCCCAGGGCAGATGGGCCTCCCGCAGCCGTGCTGCCACTAATCCTGGCTGCCGACGGCATTAGGAGCATGCACGGTGCCTGCCCCGCCGCAGTGTGCTGCCTCGGAGCCGCAAATACCTCTGAAGGGCACAGCTGGCAGAGGACAGCGAGCACAGATGTGCCTCTGTCACATCAGCAACGCTGTGAAGCAGTGACTGGCTGAGACACGGGCAGGGTGTTTTCCCCGTTCCAGAGGAGCCGTGTGCCCCTGCTCCTTGCACAGATGCATCGTGCTCCTTTATTTCAGGGATTTCCCCCAAAATGCTGCCCTGCTCCCAAGGGAACAGCTGCACCCCCGGCTCATCTCTGGGCTCCCACAACCAACGTTCCTTCAGGCTCTGTGCAGTGGCTCGGGATGGAGCCTTTCTACCCCGAGCATTTGGGTCGCACTGCAGAAGAGCCAGACGAGAGGAGCAGCAGGGAGGTGCCATCCCAGAGCACAGAGCCCTCGCAGGCTCCTGGTGTCCCTTCTGAGGCCGTCATGAATAAAACACCACGGGTGTCTGCAGCCAGCAAGTGCAGCCCACACCAACAGCAGCTCGGCCAGGAGCGGGCTGGGACATGGCTGCCTGCACACCCACAGCACAGCGGTGCCACGTTCCCTCCCCATTATGGCCCCAGCCCATGGGCGAGCTCCTGCCCTGGGCACCATCACCCCAACCTCCTCCAAGGGGATCCACTCTGGTGACAGCACCTTAAACCCAGCGGGGATGACAATCTCCATGCTAAATGCATGTTATTTTCTTAACGAACGATGAAAAGGGCATAACATTTCGTTCTAGTGACTGGGAATTCACAACCTGACCAGAGCCCGTAAATATCAAATGAAAAAAGATATATCTGCACTTTACCAGATCTCTGAAAAAGCCTCGCAAATATTCTTTGCTAAAGGACACATGCTGCAGGTCAGCAGGGATCAGTCTCCATTTTAATTCCTAATTTTTCAAGTTCGGTGGAAATCAGGGTGAGTTGATTTACCCAAAAACAGCACTGCCAAGCAGTCAGCCCTGGTGGCATCTGCTCTCTGAGAATGCCGGGCTCTGGGGTGGCGGTCATGGGCTCTCTTTGACCATTTGCAGCTGTGTGCCTTCATCAGAGCTGCTCACCTTATTTCAGTCCCCAGAAGGCAAGGACCAGAGGGAGACAAATAATCTTCCATTTATATCTCCATAATACTCATTAGAAGCGATGCCTTTCCTGGGCTTTTTTCCATTTCACTCCATAGTTTGGGGTCAGGTCCTGGATTCCCTCATTGTGGAGAAAGTTCTACAGCTTTTACTCAGTCAAAATATTACTCAGTTCCGATGGACCGCAGTAAGCCCCACACCCCCAGAGTGCACAGTCCAGGCTGTATACGTGCTTCTCCTGCTGGGCTACTTGCGGGCTTTCTTAACATTCTGATTTATTTATTTATAATGTCTAGTTCATATTTCCACAGGCTCTTAAGTCCTCCAGTGACAGACTGCTTCCCTTCTCCAGGCAGCGTGTTCCTGACAGCTAATTTCCATCTTAAAATTAAAGCAGGTGCTCCGTTCATACCCTCAGCAGAGGCAGAGAGAGCAGTTTATCCTCTTCCACCCACTCTTATGTATATGAAAGCTGTTTTTAAGTCTTTTCTCAGTTACTTCTTCCCCAGACAAAACCATCCCAATTCTTCCAGCCTTTTCAGATCCCACATCTGGACCCCTGACGCTGTTGCTCCTCTCTCTTTTAGGTATCCCCACTTTCTCCAGACCTTCCTTAATTCCAGTCCCACCCAGATATGCCTGAGGCACGCTCAGCTTCAGTCTGAGAATCCAGCACGCAGCATTCCCCTCGAGGACACTGCAGAGGCAGCCGCCAGCCCCTGCCGTGGAGGGGATCCAACCTGCGGGGAGAGCAGGCAGCCACCTCGCTGGGATCCCACCCAGCCCGCAGCACTGGACCCTGCGTGTCCTGGGATTTCAGGTGTGTCTGAGCAGGGCACGGAGGCTGCTGTGAGAGCTCACCGTGTCAAGTCAATCAGTGGAGCCTGGCAGCACGATTCATCAGCACAGACACAGGGTGAGCCGAGCTGTGTCCTCAGCTCGGTTGGCTCTATTGACCGGGTCTCTGCCTGCCTAACGAAGGAAAACATGGCTACGCTCAGTCCAGGATGCCAATTATGTTCTAACACTCTGAAAATACGGCTGGGAGTCCCACAAACACACAGTGAATCGATTCTTTTGAGCATTTCAGCACCAAGGAAGATCTCACCGCGATGCTGCAGCTCCCGCTCCCCCCCAGGGCACTCCGCACACCTGCATTTGCCCATGGAAGCTGCCTGCCCCAGGCTGAGCTTTTCCCTTGGAATTCCCCCAGCACCCACCAACCCCCTTGCTGGGTCTGCACCAGCTAGAGCACACACCCCTGCTCACAGGCAGAACCCCACTTGCTGTGCTCCATTCCAGGCTCTTGCTGCATTTCAGATCCCTGTGCTTCAGCCTTGGTTTTATCTGTTAGCAAGCTGAACCCAGGTTTAACAAATCTGTTCTTGATTAGGGCAGCACTGTAAAACCCTTGTTCTTAGGGAATCTAGGGAATAGAAACTCTGTGTTGAGAAAGGCCCATTAACCGATGTCCTAAAGACCAAAATGCAGAAGGGTTATCTTCCAGAAATAATACACTGAAAAATTCTTCCACCTGCTGCTCTTTTTAATGAAAATTTCTCCTATCTCGGTCCCTGTCAGTGTCCATTGTTTTGCCCTATTCAGCCAACTACTTATAATTCCTCTCCTGGGTGGGAAGAAAGAAAGGTATGGAAAGAAGAATGCTATTCATAAACATCAAGAGATTTTATCTTTAATCTTCATCAGTCGCATTCACAGGTCACCAAATGAGTCGCAGCCGTGTTCACGGACCCACGTCCTTGGGCAACGGAGCTCTCTGTTCCCGGCTCCAGGAGCAGGTCCATGTCCCTGTGCTCACATGTGCACCTCCCTGCGTGGCTCTCAGCCAGGTGCTGTTTGCTCAGCCACAGCCAGGGCTGCTGGAAGCAGTTAGGGGCTAACAACGAGGTTTGTTTTAACACTTCAGTCGGGGAAGCTTTATCTCCTAAAGACAGTAGGTAAAATATTTATTAGGAAGAATATCTATTTTTAACTAAGCATGATTTCATTTCCATTATTCATGCACGTGCAGCACACAGACTTCGCCGCTCGTCGCCCTGCAGGAGCTGGGAGCTGGGGACTGGGAGCAGGGGCCAGGGGAATGCACTCTGTGCACAGAGCAAGGGGCTGCGTGTGAGCCCTGCTGGGCGCTGAGCAGCTCGTCGTGGGGAGCTGATGGGGTTCTTCTCCCATTGAAAAGGCCAAAATAAATACCGAGTCAAACACCTCCCCTTGCCCTTTCAGCGGAAGAAATGGTTTGTCATCAGAGGAAACTTTTCACTGAGAAAAGGGGAGAGAGAAGAGGAGACAGAGTGATGAGAAGCAGGAACATTGTGGGTTCTGCCCTTTCCCTTTGCCACCGCTGAACTAGGAAAGGGCAAGTAGCTGGGGAAGCGGCGGCTGCCGAGTTCAGCTGCGGTGTGCATGGACAGCCTGGGACACCAGGCAGCGAGGAAGTTAGAAGTAATTCAGGCTGAGAAGCAACAGCCGCATTTCGCTCCGAAGTGGCTCCAGGTCACCGACAAACGTGCAGAATTCTGCATTCCTGCTCGTGCCATGGAGACTCCAATGACCGCTCCGAAGGCTGACAAAAATTGGCTGCTTAATGGAGATGTTTTTCTCATAAAGCCTGAGCGAGCCGCGCTCAATACGTTTGGGGATACAATAGATTAGATAGTTTGTAGAATGCGTTAATAGAGTTCTCACAGCACTTCACTATCCATCTCCATGAAAGGCCTTACACAAATGTGAGCCCATTTGTTATCATTATCTCTCTTTGTCTCTTTGTGGGGTGGGTAATTTGCTAGGTTATCAGGCTGTGTGTGTTTAAAAACACATGATAGATGTAACCTCGGCAGACCTGGTTTTCTCATTCTTAGGAGCAGAAATGTTTCCTTAAACACTTTGTAGCTGCTATAGATCCGTATCAGCTCTGACTCAGCGCAGAACAGCCCCAATGCACCAGAAATAGAAGGCAGTGAGCTCTGCTGGCTCCTTCCGAGCCTGTCAAAAGCACTCAGCCCAAACATCGGTTTGCTGACACACCTTTCTGCAAGTGCACCTTGCCGTGGAGGGCAGGCCAGGCCCGGCGTTCCCTTTAACCAGGACTGAAGTGCTGATTGGGAGTAATTCAGCATTTCACGGGACACTGCTGGGACGTTCTTGTACTCTGTCTTCTTCTTGAGCTTGGGAATTGGAAAGCTGCTTCCTGGAGCAGCCTTTGGAAATGCCCAGCACAGCGAGGCAGAGATTGCTGCAGCATCGGAACCACAAAGGTTTGGGTTTATGATGAGCAAAGAAGAGGCAACAACGAAGAGACCTGGATTCACCCGAAACAAACCCAAAAGAAACACGCAGCCTGGGCTGAGCCACGCGATGCTATCCAGAAGTGTGCTTTTACTTGGGGGGAACCAACACTCTCTTCCTACCCCTAAGAAATGTAATCATCCATGGAAGCAGCGTGTTTCTTTAGTCCTCTTTTTACCATTCCCTTGAAATAAACCATTTGAAACCTTTTCCTTATGCCTAGGATACGTCAAGCTCTAATTCCTGATACAGAGTGACACAGCAATCAGCATTAATTTTCTAAGTCTTGGTGGGTTTCGTGGCTGGTGTGTTGGCTGCTGAAATTCCAGCGGGTTTCTAAGAAATAATGTGACTAGACTTATTATAATTAATGGAAGCGAGATGAATATATACACTAACTTCTCGTTTACACTGGGGAGCATCCATACAGCTGGAAAGCGAAGGCTTCTCTACATGGTAAAATAAGCACTACATAAATCTAATGTGTGAATTTATAGTACACTAATGACTTCCCATTAAACTGCTGATTGAACAGCCAGGATGTGGCAAGCATGAGAAGCTCACTGTGCTCCCAGAGCCCCCGCCAGGAGCTCCTGTCCTTGGGCAGCACAGCCAGCACACTCTGGGCTCGCAATTCAGCTTGTTTTGCATTTGCCATGCAGAAAAGCCCTAAGAAGGAAAACAGCAAAAGGCAGTCAGGCCCTCAGAGCACAACCTGGCAGCAGTATTACTACACGCACGTCAAAGCAGGGCGGTGCTGGTGTTCCCAGGTTTGGATGGAACCTCCAAATCCAATCTAAGCAGCGAAGTGCAAAGTGCTGTGACAAACGCCAACAGAAACGCACACTGCTCGGGTGTGGAGGAGCCCCGAGGTGTGCAGCCCTTCCACCTCCCAAAGATCTCCTGTTCCCACTGCCCACCCCGGTGCTGGCTGCAGCCTTGCTGGGCTCCTGCTGCTCGCTGCGTCCTCAGCCCGAGCAGTGCCGGCTCCGCTCGCAGCCAAACGCCTCCAGCTCTGCTGACTGCCTGGAAGCGGCTCCCGGGTCATTCCAGTTACACTTGCTCTCTCTGCAGCTTCTTAAGCCTTAAATCTTGGAAGAGGAATCAATAATATACCCAGCCCTAATGGCATCCTTGCCAGCAGAGAATCTTCAATGTCAGAAGAGCTCCTCTCCCCTGCTAAAAGCTACACGTTAGGTAAGGGTCGTGCCTCCCAGCAAGCAAACGCAATGAATTCCTACTGCATTACGGCATTTTTACCTACCCCACCTTTAAAGCCTTGCTGTATTTTCATTTGAGTGGCATGGACCTGCAACCACCCCCAGCTGCCCCCCGCCCCGTGCACGCCGGAACCCCTCAGAGCCGTCCTGCCATCTGTCCTCCTCCCTCAAATCCCTGCCGAGGCGCGTGCCCAGCCTCCACCAACACAAACACAACAGAGCAGAGAGCGTGGGAGAGAGAGAGCAGGAGACTGTGCAAAATAATAAATAATCGCAGAAAGAAACTGGGGCACAACGGCGTCTCTGGCTTTGGCTGCTGCCCTCCCACCCCGCCTGCTTTCCTCCCGGGAGAGGCGAGTGCTGCTCGCCGGGACGGGACGTGCTGCTGCGGGGCTGTGTCTGCGCGGGAACACAGCGGGATTACAGATAAATATTGAAGCTATCAAAGAAGCTTAAGGGATTTAGGAACCCACTCCCCATTATTATCCTCTCTGTAGCAGAGGAGCGATCTTCTGCAGAGACCTCGAGCAGACACCAGGGCTGTGCTGGCCTCTGAGCACCCCGTGCTGGTTACACATTTCCCTACTGTGTTGGACGGGGAGAAAATCGCCACTGCTGTTTCTCATGATCGATGGAGCCGTGGTTTGTGCCGGTCCGTGCCAGCCCAGAGCAGACCCCGCTGGGCAGGGAGCTCTGCATCCATCACCCTCCCACCTCCTGCTGCAGGGAAATCCCGGCAAGCAGTGACCCGAGGGGCGGTCCTGGAGGAAGAGCTGTCGGTTCTTCTGATGTGCGCGCACCCGACAGGGACGGAAATTACTGCACAAATCGATTCCGAAACTGCGAGGCGGATGTGGGATGCTTTAGACCTTCCTCCATTCAGATCTTCTGCTGAAGAGCCACAACAAAACTTCATTAACAAAACATGACGCGGGGCCCCGCTCCTCCTCCCGGCCCCCGGTTCCCGCTGCAGGACGGCGCTGCTGACGGTCAAGGGATCGTTAATTTGCGGCAGCGGGGAGCGACGTCTGTGAGCGCTGCAAAGGCATCAGCATCCCCTCCGCAGGGATGGTGAATCCCCTCTGCCCCCCCAGCAGCAGCACAGCCCCTATCCCACGGCCCCGGGTGCAGCACTGCACTCTCAGCGCTCTGCACGAACCCGACCCCAGGGGGGCAAACGGGGCAGGGAGGGTGCAGCAGACACAGCACCTGGGCAGGCCTCGCTGTGCTCCTTTCTGGCTGCTAACCAGAGGCACGGGCTCAGTTCTGTTCCCAAGGAAAGCCTCTCCCAGCTGGCAGGCACCCAGCGGCACCCCAGGACGGATGGATGCCTCCTGCCCCCCTGCACCCTGCACCCCACGCAGCAGCAACGCCAGAGCCCCAGCCTCTGCAATCCCCGCTAATGCAGGAGCAGTCTGCCGGCAGCCAAAATGGTTTCTCTGCTACACTTTGAAGGGAATGCTGCAGTTTTAAACCACAGATTAAATTTTTAATGAAACTTCATAACTGTTGTACCCAAATGTAATGTAATATTGATAGGAGCTGTGCATCCAGCTAGCATGAGATTGCCCTAGAAAGCTTTTTAGGATGTTATGCAATATACAGTTATATTAATTATTTGTAATGAAAGGATCTTTGCCCCTATAGCATCACTGAGCCATTCCGGCACGAAGAACACCCTCCTCACTCTCGCTGGATGTAAATGTCAGGCAGTGTAGAAGGAGACTGACTTTTGAGATGGAAACAATGCAAGAGAGGGAAGAAAAAAGGGAGAGAGACTGAATGTGTGTGAGAGAGACAGAGAGAAACAGAGAGGGAGAGATCTGCAAAGAAGGACTGCAGCAAAATGCAGCAGATTTCAGAACTCCGGTCCAAAGCGTTTGTCTGTTGCAGGAGGGAATGCTCCATCTTACCAACCGTGCACTGCCACGGGCTGCACACCATGCTCAGGCTGTGCTAATGAGATCTGTAAATTGTTGAAGGCATAAGAAATGCATATTTTGCACATGCCCTGCTCTCCAGCCCTTGGCACGGCGCAGCCCCGAGCTGTGTGCTCCCCCCGCACCTCACCCAGCTGCGCGGGGCGAGGGGCTCTGTGAGTGCTCTGCTCCCCCCGTACATGCACCACGCAGACCTCAGTGCTGGCGTGTCACCAGGGCTCCCACCCTCACTGTGGCCTCCCTGGCACCAAACCCAGCCCCGTGCCACACCACATCCTGCTCTGCACGCCAGCAGCGGGGCTGCAGGGGATGGGCCCTGGGGACCTCCCGGGCTCCGCTGTCCCCCAGAGGCACCAACACCGGGAGCTGCGTTTCCCGCTTTGCCCATTACCGTTTCCCATCGCAGAGCTGTCTCCATCCCATAATGGATCATATTGCCCAGAGGAGACCCAACTGCGGAATCAGCATTTCCCCCAGGAGAATGGCTTGTGTGCTGCAGCCTTCCCAAACAGGAGAGAGCTTCCTCTCCCTGCTCCCCAGCTCCTGGGATTACAGAGATCCGTCCACTCTGAGAATGTCCTCCACCCATGTGCAGCCCCGCTGCCCTGACACACAGCTCAGCTGCGGACGGGCGGAATATTTGCAGAGTTCACCCCTGCTCTGGACAATGGGCCGAGGGCTGCTGGCCCGAGGGGAGCACCCTGTGCTGCCCGAAATGTCTGCACCCCTCAGGAATATTGATGTGCTGCTGCCTCCTGCTCAGAACCAGAGCATCTCCGAGGGCCCCGAGCGCTGCGCTCAGCTCCTCTCGTCCACGGAGAGATAAATCAGGCAGCTCCGGAGAGCGCCTGGAAGAGGCGAGAGAAGAGTTAAAGATAAGAGGGGCTCCATTATTCCATTATATCCATACAGCTCCTAACTCTGCAAAAGCAATAACGGATCCTACTGCATGATTCAGTGGTTCTGGAAAAGGTGAAATCTGGATCATATTTTCCCCTTCTTTCCTGGCAGGAGGAGACACAGGGGTTATTCTGCTTATCTGCTGCGGCGCAGCTTTGTTGTTTTTCCTATCGAGGTATTTATACGGCCTCCATCACCATAGTATCGGAGTGTTTATTTTACTGCACCTGTCACCTTGGTCTCATCTCAGCATAATGTGCTGTGGATGACAAAAGATCCCCAGTTAAATTGGTTCGGTGACACGCACAGCTCTGTCAACACCACGCAGATGTTAACAGAAGTGGGCGCCGATTCGGCTGCCTCCGGGACCACTTCTACCCCGGGGTAACGGTGGTGCCTGCAGTAACATTATTCTCAGTTTGCATTCTGCCTGTGGCAGAAGAATTAGCCCTGCAGTCTCTGCAGCCTTTCCCACAGCATCCCCTTTTCCAGGGGAGAGGAAGGGAGCGGTCTGCCCACACCCTGCCCTCGCAGCTCCACTCCGCTCTGGTTGCATCCGAACACTGCACAGCGCAGAGAGCAAAGGAGAGGAGATGTAACCACTGCAACAACGCCAGGAGCGAGGAACCCAGTGGGAAATGCAGATTTTCCCCAGAATTTCATATAGCAAAGCACACAGCCCCGGAGGAGAGCTCCTCCTGGGCTCTGCGGCTCTGAGCTGTGAGCAGGGGCAGTGCTGGCAGCAATGGGCTGAAGCCTGAGGAAGGCTCCAGGTGAGCGGTCCCTGTGACCCCACGGTCAGGGTGAGCACTGGGGTGGCTCTGGTGGCACTCAGTGCCCTGGAGCGCTGCAGAACTGCTGAGTGCCAGCACTGCCCTGGGCTCCATGGCCACCTCTGTCCCAGCGCTGTCAGCAGGAACCACCGTGCCATGGTGGTGGCACAGAGCTGTGGGGTAGGTGAGCACACGCACTAAAAGGCACCGAGGTGAGTCACAGTCCCCATTCGTGGGTGATGCTCAGCTCGGGGGGCCTCCA
>WBMW01002386.1:79581-93022 GCA_013396635.1 Penelope pileata | reverse complement strand
CGTCGGCGCGTCGCCTGCTGAGGCCGCTGCTGTTCGCCGTGGGGGTGAGTGTGGGGCGGGGGGGCGCGCGGCACGGCGCGGCGCGGCGCTGACGGCTGCCCGCAGTTCACAGGGACGGCGTTCGGAGCGGCGGCCGTGTGGCAGTACGAGGCGCTGCAGGCCCGGCTGCGCGGGTACCTGGAGGAGGCGCGCGCCGACTGGCTGGGGGCCGCCCGGCCGCAGAAGAGGGGCCGGCTCCGCAGGCAGGTACGGGATGCGGGGCGGCACTCGGCCCTTTCCGAAGCGAACGGGTCCTGAGCGGGGCAGGAGGGAGCGTCCCGTGGCACGGGTGGGACTGGCGCTAGGAAAGGCCCCGTGCCGCTGCACTGTGAGAGAGCACCCTGAGATGCAGGGGAGAGGTCAGTGAAACAAGTGAATAACCAGTGTGCTTTTTCACTGCTGAAAAACCCACCAGAATTGCCTTTTGTGGGCACTCTGGCAGCCAAGTGTGAGCTCCCAGAGATGGCGGAGCTGGTCTGCGTTTTGGACCTGAAGGAGGAATGCTTGCTTAATCTGGCTTCTGAATTGCATGTGTGCATGTAATCTCTGCTCTACAAATGTGAGGATTTAAGAGGCATCTGTAAGGGGAACTGGCACTGCTGTCAGGTGCATCGCTTTGGAGTTGTGGAATCACAACATGGTTGGGTTGGAAGGGACCTCACAGCCCCCCCCAGCCTCACTCCTGCCGTGGGCTGCGTGCCCCCCAGCTCATCTGCCCAGGGCCCACCCAGCCTGGGAGTGTGGGCAGTGAGAACAGGGCTAGTACTGCAGGACTTGTTGGTTGGCATCCTGAAAGCTACCAGCCTGTCAGTTCTCAGTTCCTTGCAACTTTCAAGTTTTGAGCACATCTAGTTTCAAGGGTCCTGCTGCAGGCTGGGCCTGCTCGCTGTTTCTGGCTGCTCAAGGCAGGATGCAGGGCCGAGCGTGTGGGCAGGGCAGCGCAGGGCCCTGAGTGGGTCTCCTCAGAGAGAGTAGTTCTGCAACGTGCAGGGTGTGTGCTGTCTCCGAACAGAGATGCTCTGCTGCTCGGTACATATGGAGTGCCCCTTTGTGTTAAATCATTTTGGCTTTATGCTGTTGTTTTCCTTCAAAACCTGAAGGGAAGATGTGCTGATTTAGCTCTCCAGAGGTAAAACAAAGCTACCCTGGTAATACGCTCAAATTCCCCACCCTTCTTTTCAGCAGGTAAGTTCTGCTTTCAAGGATTCAGGATCTCCCAATGAATTCTGAGCGCATTCTGCTTTTTTATCATTGCAAAATGACTTTAGTTTAGTGTCCTCATACCAGAGAAGTGGGTAGCATATACCAATGTCACGTGTACTCTGCGCCAGAGCATTAAACAAAAAAAACAGTGAAGTTGGTACTTTGTCAGATAGGGGATGGTTTGTTTCACAGAGCGTTATTGCTCCCTGCCTCCCAGCCTGTAACTGAGTTATCTGACATTGCACCCATCAATACGGTTGTAAGGTCACTGAGTTATCAATTAAATATTTGTCCAAAATAATTTGAAAGTTTGGAAGGGGAAAGGGGATGGAATTTGCCTGTGGGCTGACTGCACTCAAAATAAACTTTTTCAGGGTTTTTAAGCTTGAAGGAGGGCTGGGTGAGCTGGACGCAAGGGGGAATGGATTCCACAGCTTGTGAGCCACCTCTGCAAAAGTGACCCTGGCACAAAAGTGGGATCTCAGAAAGGTGGGTGGTGTATTGTTAGACAGCGTTAGGGCAAGGCTTAGTCGAGGCAGGATTTATGCTAACTGTGGCTCATCTGCTAAAGTAAACATTATGGGCTAGATCCTTCTTGAGTACGAGCAGAGGTGACCCATGGAGTTGTGCAAAGTGATACAATCCAGCTCTTTTTGAAGAAACTCTTGATGTTATGTCAGAAGGAGGGTAGACAGCCATTCTTGAGTAAGGAAATGCCAACTTAAAAAGCCAAACCAATCAGAAATACCCGAGTTTGAAACTGATTTGCTTGACATATTTCAAACATGCTTTCCATTCCTTACAAAGGTAGAACCTTCTGTGACTGTTTGAGAAGTTGCCAGTACTCTGCAGCGGCACTGATGGCTGCCTCTTCTCTTCCAGGTTAACAGCTGGTGGAATAGCCTGACTGAGGGTCAGCGGACTGTGACAGGTTTGTGTTAGCTTACAAGTTTTAGACATTCACAGGAAGAGAAATGTGGCCAACAGGTACAGTATGTTAAAACAGATGGTTTTCTTACCACATTCAGGTTGTTGGGCACCAAGCATGTGTGAACTTACACTACACTTCCTTCTCACAATATATTTTTATATGCACTAAAGAGTTTCCTACGCTTCTGTGTGTGAGATTATGGAGGATTAGCTGGAGTCCTCTGCCCCTGCAACATCTTTCTCAGGAACTGTGAAAAACAACAAATACTTCTAGAGCTAATTATGTGCTTTTTTTCATGCAATTCTGTAAGTGCTATCTTGTGTGTAGAAATGAGATGCCCCTAAATTGAGTGACTATTTTTATCCAGCAGGAGTTGACTAGAGTTGCGTAGTTTAAGTAATAGGACTGTTCACCACCACAGGGAGGAATTTATTATTTCACTGATAGATGAATATAAAATTTTGTGGGTTTTTTTTTTGCTGTTTCACATATGCAGTGTTGCAAACGAGAAGCAGCTGTATAGTGTTCCTCCCTTTGGTTGAGGTGGGTTTTTGATAGGTTAGCTTAACATCACTTGGAATCCCCAAGACAGAGGTAATGTGTGGAGAGAAATTGATGAGAACTTGATTGAAATAGAGTAGCTGAACCATAGCCACTGTTAGATATCCTTCAGTATTTAATGAATACATGTATTAGATGGCTGCTAGAAACAGCACTGAAGTAACATTATGCAGTGTTATTTGCTTTTCTACATTGTGCAGTGCTTTGAATTACTCCTCAACATGCAAGCCAGGTCACGATACAGACAGAAGTGTTGTATTGGGTGTGAGGGGGTGAAGACTCGTATTCTGTAGCCTGTAGAGCATCTCTCACCATTCAGTTAATCTAACAAGCTGAGTTCTAGCTGGTCGACCCCAAGCCATTTGGGTGTTTGCCATGATGAGACTGGTCTTACTGTTCTGAAATCATTGACAGTTCTGTAACATCTCGGTGCAGCATGCAAGGGAAATATTTCCTCTAATAACAGAGCATCATGGAGTAAGATGGAGTGTCAAGAGATCTATAGAAATTTTAATTCTAGGATTTGTATATTGCAGTTTTTGTCATTCTTACATTTTGTCACAAACTTCAAATAGAGAATCATTATGTGATATTCACCATTCTCTAAAGGAAGTGCAGTCATGTTTGCCTTTCATGTTTTTAGCTATTATAGAACGCTGTAAATGCCTCAATTGTAATTGTAAACAAGAAACAGTAAATTTGCATCACTGTTGTTTCTAATTGTTTATGTTCTTAAGATCACAGTAAAGATTTGTGAAGTAAAAAGCTGTGTTTGCTATCTCGCAAGGATGACTGTACTTTAGCAATGCCAAGTCAACTTTTTATACTTGATACCTAACCAGTATCATTACAGTCCCTCAAAACCAAACCTCCCTAGAAAATTGAAAGGATATTGACTGCATATTGATATGGGTTCCCTTAGCCTTCTCCCCTCCATGCACAGTTGAATCTATCTGTTTAGGCAGTTGGTGGTGTTTGGGAAGAAGCAGCTGGAGAGGCAAGAAAGGGATCTCTTCAGCTGGTCCTTCCTTCACTGGTTTTACAGTGCAGCTGAAGTTTGGGACCAGAGCCTGAATGTCTTCAGTACAGATTTACTGGATTGTTGCATTTGTTACATTGTATGTTAAAATAAGACAGTTGCAATTAGATGGGTTCTAAGATTTCCATTATATAAGTAGAGCTTCTATATTTCTCTTTGCTTTTTCTAAACTCCATAAAGAAATGAATACTGCATTTCAAGGAGTAGAGAAGGGAAAAGTATGATTCTTATAAGCATCCTTTTGATTGCTTGTTTACAGTATTATGGCATGTTACATTCATAATTTTTTATACTGTTTTTCCTCTTACTAGGTATTATAGCGGCAAATGTCTTCGTATTCTGTTTATGGAGGCTGCCTGGTATGCGGCGGATTATGTTTACATATTTCACCTCAGATCCATCTTCCAGTAAGTACACAGTAATTTGGGTGACTTTTCTATATCGTTGTGTAACAGGGCCTTTGATCATACTGCAAAAGCTTGGGATGATAGCACTGTGCTTTTGTGGGTGATGGAGCTGCAGTTGTGCCCAGACATATCATGTTGTCTAGATAGGAAAGACTTTGAAAAGAAAAAGGTTAGAGGTAATGCATCTAAATGTTTTTTTATTGTTGTTTTTGTCTAAAACAAACAAACCCCACCATCGGTGCTTTTGTAATTACTGCAGTATCAGAACTGTTGCCTACTGTCTGGCCTTCTACTGCATTCTGTGAGATAAAGTTGCTGCCTTTCTAAAGGCGAAGAGGCATTTATGTTTGTGATATCGACCCCTACTGCTGCCCTGGGCAGAATGCAGATGATCCCAGTATTCATACAAACATTAATCGGTATGTTAGATACAGTCCCTTTGTTTCAAAACTGGGCTTTGGATCACAAAAACAAGCAACAGCCAAATAAACCAAACAAGCACCCTTGGCTTTCACTTTGTATGAAGTGTTTTGAAGAGGTTAACTTAGGAAAGGAAGTTACTAGGATTTAATAACAGAATGATTAGCTTTCTTTTCCAGTGTAGAGAAAAGAATTAAAAGGATGAGACAAGTGTGCATTAGGAAAGTAGTTTCTGCTCTCTTCTTAATTTTTGCTCAAGTGGAAACTCATCCAATTTCCCGCACACTCTCCAAAGCCGGAGATAGCTATTATCCAGATCGGTCACCCCAATCGCTCCTTTTTTAGCAGTGTTGACCTTCAAACCTGCTAATTGGCCCTTTTACTTTTTCAAGGCTGCAGTTGCAGTAAGTAGAGCTAGTTTTTCTTCTGGAAAGGTTTCCCTTTTTGAATCAATCTCCCTAGCAAAATAATTTTATAGAGGTGTTCATCTTAATATGCTAAAAATCTTTCACCATGTACGTAAGTATACATAAATCTTTCCAAAGCTCAGAAAAAGTGTTTTAAGATGGAGGGAATGTTTCACATAAAACTTAGTAGGTAATTAAAGTAGTTGTTTGTACAGCTTGGATATCTCTGAGGGTGTACGTTCTACTTTTCAGAAGGTATTGGAATTTGAAACTTGTTACATTTCTGGGTTTTTTACATAGTTTGTATTTGAGGATTCAAAGTGCAATTAGCCTGCAGTATCTCTTGATGATAAATTCCTAGGCTGCATGATACACAAGTTGAAACAAAATTAGACTTTGTTTTTCATTAATTGTTTTTCTCTTTTGTAGGAGCCCTGTGTTCTCCCATGCTGCTCTCTACATTTAGTCACTTCTCTCTTTTCCACATGGCAGCAAATATGTATGTCTTATGGAGTTTTTCCAGCAGCGTGGTCTCTCTTCTGGGATGTGAGCAGTTCATTGCGGTGTATCTTTCTGCTGGTAATGTGAAATACTCATCTTTACTACATTTTGAAAATACAAATACATACTCATGCAAGTGAAGTATGCATGATTAATAAATGTATGATGACAGATGGCAACTGTGCAGTTCCACACGTTGCTGTACTCTAACTGTAGTGCTTTTTTGCTGTCACACAGAAGTCTGATGGCTCTAGGGTACTGAGCTTCAAAATACCGTGAAAACAGAAGTATCTGTTTTTTCAGTCATGCTTAGTTACCAAACCAAAGCAGCTCTTAGTATAGAATCATGGGATTTTCCTGGGAAAAGTTGACAGTTTATTCATGTTTAAAAACAAAACAAACAAAAACCTACACTAGCTTCTGTAGCAAAATTTACAGATATTGTTGTTGAGCTTTCTGACTTGTGTCTGTATTCATGATGTTGTTTCTAATGGTCATTTTTCCTGTCTAGGGGTTATCTCCACTTTCGTCAGTTACGTTGCTAAAATGGCTACTGGCAAGTTTGAACCATCCCTTGGAGCTGTGAGTATCTCAGAATATAAGAGACCTTATGTAATCTCTGAAGCTATTTTCATAGCCTGTTATATTCTATAACCTGTTTAAAAGAATATATTCTGTGTAGTGGAAACTAGCTAGAAAAGGTTGCCAAAAGCAAGTAACCAAGCAAGAACTTAGGTATTCTTCAGATATTTCAACTCTCTTGCAGTCGCAGCCCAGAACTAACATTAACCGTCACGGATTGTAAATGAGTACTTACATGCAGGACCTCCTGTCACTGAGCAGATAGTTCAGTAATTTTCTAAATGTTATTACATAATTGTGTATTGTGGTTTTCTCTAATTGAAAGCCAATGCTTTTGAAAGAGATTGTGTAATCAGCATTGGCATGTGATGCTAGTGGAAACTTTAGGGAATACTGTGCAGAAAGAGCAGCACTCCTGCCAAAAAATGTCACTATGTGAAAAGTATGAGGTAGGCTGAGGAGGTGGTGTGGTTGTCTGTTCTTTACAAGTATTTTCAGTAATATAATGTTTTAAAACACTTAAAACTTGCTATAGATTTGAAGTGAACCTAGCCATTTGCTGAGTTCTACACACTTCTCCACTTATTTTCCAAAGTTTTGATAAACAGCTAGAAGTCAGGTTCTTGCTTTCAATGGGGATGAACAATTTTATGAGCGGTCCCTATGTTAGAATTTCTGTTGGTGCTGTCTATTTTCCCTTTATATTGTGAATAAATTATATCTGGAGCAAATGACTTTCTATTGGTCTTACTAATCTGAACTTACTGAAATTGCCACGTGTTGCATTTGTTTGTGATATTCACAGCTTTTGCATTGAGAATTTTCATGGATACAAAAGCCTGCAGTCAGTTTAGCACAGACCATGGACTTGTTGTTTCATTGACAAAAGATGTCTTGTTCCAGGCCCTCTGTTACTTTCCTTGATTTGTTTTGGTGCAAGCTTCAGACAGGTTCTCTTCATCTAAGATGTCTGTGTCTGATTAATGTATATACAGATTTCTGGAGTTTCCTGCACATGAACACATTAACATTAGTTATCTTAAAAATCAGGAGGTTTATTTCTTAATTATTAGAGATCAGAGAAGACCGCAAGTGTTTTTTTACCAGTACTTGTAGTTTTAGATATCAAAATTAGTCTTATTTTTGTTCTCAAATTTGCTGTGGCACTATGTGGCCTATCACAGAGCTGCATTTGAAAAATTAAATTAAATTTCCCTTTATATTGTGAATAAATTATATCTGGAGCAAATGACTTTCTATTGGTCTTACTAATCTGAACTTACTGAAATTGCCACGTGTTGCATTTGCATTTTGCAGCCAAAAGGGAAAAGGTTCAGATTCAGAAAAAATATTTTTTCCTGTATGTAATATTTCAGCTTACTTCCATGTATTTTAATGTGTTTACAGTCAGGAGCTATAATGACTGTCCTTGCAGCTGTATGCACAAAGATGCCAGAAGCAAAATTAGCCATCATATTTCTTCCAATGTTCACATTTACGGCAGGAAATGTAAGTACCTTTGAACCTCAAAGAAATCCTACACTAAAAATATTTTTCCTGTATCTATCCTTCATCTCAACACATCTTCTTCATTTGTGTCTCTAAGCTGTTAAATTTACTTTGAAAAAGACTACAAGGTCATCAAAGTCCTAGAGGCTGGTTCTGAGTTAAAGCAGCCTAGCAAAGTCACTTATACAAGCATGCAGTCGATTTTGAATTATCCTGAATTCCCTCCTCCGTCGATCTATTTTAAATCGGATGTGAAGAGGTGAAGGAAACCGAGAGGGGCTCGGGTGCATCTGAGGAATGTGTGCCCATGCTGTTCTAATGTCTTTCTGATGGGTGGTACTTTGTGTAGCAGCGCTTGTTAAAAAACTAACCTAATATCTGGGTTTTATTTTTGGAGAAAAATTGGCCAAGACTGGGAAGGCAGAATTTAACTTCAAAGGAAAAAATATTCTAGTCCTAGAGGAAGACCTGCCTCCTCATTGGGACACCTCATGTTGGTACTTCCCAGAACACTGTTGGGATTAGAAATAAACTACTTGGACTTTTCTTCATGTGTACCAATAATGTTCCTTTTTTCATTAAATGCTTTTAGGCACATCCACTACAACATTTAAGAAAAGCTTCTTAGGTATATTTTGACTTGCTTGAATAAGTTAATCATCTTTGGTCCACTACTTAAAGTTGTTTGCCTGTGCCTACTCAGAGCCATTAAGCTTTGTTGTTTCAAGATCATGTGGTTTTAATATTTTGTTGAAGTCTGTCAGCTGAACTTACGAATGATCTTAAATGTAGCTTACATGTTTTTCTTGCATTTCTGTTTGTGTAGATGTGGTTTTTTTGTGCTAACGCTTAATTGCATCTTTCCTGAAGAAGATTGCCAGGGTGGAAATACTGACAGTGTCACAGACAGTGTTGCCATGGGGAAGTACTCACTACAGCATTAAAGCAAGAACACCACCGGCTATTGTGGTGTAAACCTCAGAATGTTTTCTGATATAGCCTTTACTAAGATTTTCTACTATTTGATTTCTAAACTTTAAGTACTCATGTGGCCTAACTGGTGTATACTGTAATGGGCTTTTTAAAATAACAAAGCTGATACAGCAACTTAGCTACTATTCTAGCTCAAGGAAAGAAATTCCGCTTAAGAACACTGTCCGAACGTTGATTCTGTTGGTCTCTTGGAATGAGGCATTGAGGAAAATGCTGTGTAATTGCAGCTACGGCAGTTTGTGTTTCCTGAGGATAGCTGTTGTAGCTCGTGCTGCTTCTTGCTGTGGAATTGTTCACTGTTACTTGTCTTCTGCCTTCCAGCAGGTGTGTCATTAGGAAAGTGTGATGATCGATAACTCTCAGAGGGAAAGATGGGGATGCTGCCCCACAGTGTTCCATCCACTAGAGAGTTGAGTCACGCATTAAGCTATGTCAGAATTAGTGCGTGAAAATACCACAGTTCCATATCTTATGGTGTCTTTGTTAGAGTGTACTCTTTGCTCTTTTTTTCTGACCTGTTTGGAAAATAGTTTTAGAAACAAGTTCTGACCAAATTGAGTATTTGAGAAGACTACGTTCCTCCTCAGCGTTGTTCTGTAGATCCTTGTGACTGTATTTGAAAGCACATTACAGCTAACAGCTTGAGTTCATTTTTAAGACGCATTTTTACAGCAATTGCTTTGATATAAAGGTTATGGCATGCTTTTTAATGCAGATCTTTACTCTCTGCTAGAATATGAAGCTTTATTATCTGTGGTCATCAAATATTGTGGCTGATCCTGCCTGTTCCATGTTCTCTTCCTTTCCAGGCTCTGAAAGCCATAATTGCATTTGACACTGCAGGGCTTGCTCTAGGCTGGAGGTTTTTTGACCATGCTGCACATCTAGGGGGAGCTCTGTTTGGAATGTAAGTGTTACATCTGAATTCCTCCTATGCCAATTAACACATACACACCTTAACAGATTCCACACCTCCCCCCAACACACTCTGTGCCTTACTTATCTCTGAAATATGTGGGTTTTTTGGAAAGTTAATTGTCTTGAGTAGCACTGAAGAAGACTTGATGTTATTCTTATAATGCCATAAAATTGTGTGGGGAAAAACACTGTTAACAGATTCTTAGAACTGAAAGAAGTTATGCTGAGCTGTCTTGGAATGCCAGGTTGAATGTCTGGTTGTCCTGTCGCTGTAAGCTGGGCTGGCTTTCTCTGTCCTGCTCTCCCCAGTATGTTGAAGAGAGTCACAGAGCAGAACAGATTCTCAGAAAAGATGGTATGAACAATTAAAATGTTTCTGGAGTTGATCACCTAAGCAAATTCTTTTGTCTCAATGTTTATTTCTAATTACTAATTTAGAGAGAGCTGAATGAATATGAGCTGAGGCTGATTTCTTCAAGCAGCCTCTGCTGCTGATTTTCAGTGTTGCTGCTTTTGTCTTACTGTGCCTAATTGGGAAGAACTACTAGAAACTAGTTTGTAGCAAACAGTTCTGCATTATTCCTTGTTTTTCAACTACATTACTCAATGAATTCCCCTTCTCACACTGACTGCTGTCTTAACTTGCACACTTACTGCTAAGAGCATTTTTAAATATACATAGGTTAAAAGCCTACCTGATAAAGAACAAGTTTAAAGCTCACTGCAGAAGTGTGCCCAGTGGGTTTATTCTGCAGCATTTCCTAGGTTGTCAGGGAACCTGGGATCCTGTGGAAATTTGAAGAACGTTGTTCCTTTCACTTTTCCTGAGCTCAGACTGCACAGTGATTAATCAGCGTTTGTTCCCACAGTGTGACTAACCTGAAAGATGTGGTCTAGGTGGAGCGCATTTAGTTTGGTCACCAGATGGGTTTGCCTTTGGCTGTTTCTTGGCTTTAGGGTCCATACACTTCACTCTGCACAGCCTGCTTTCCTCCTGTTCTCTGGCATCACGAATCAACTGATGTGGTCTTGCCAACTTGTAACTACTCTCTGCCTTGATGCATTTATATCAGCTTCTCACAGTAATGCAGATTCACATATTAGAGTAGCAGTTGCAGTTAAGACAACTTATACACAGGTGAGAAGGAGAGATGCTTGTAAATGCTTGTAAACTCAGTGATCATTCCAGCCACTTTAATGGGGCCTCAGTGTAGATCACAGGGTAGATGGACAACGTGTTTTCATACAATGCTTCACAGACAATTGTCCACTTCAGGAAGCCACTGTGACTTGCTGGAATGGCTGCTCAGTGCTAGATGAGCTGATGGCTTGTACAAAAACACGTTTCTTATCCAAGGGTCTGGTGTTCTAGGCTTGTGGGAGAACCTTAAAGCTATTGTTTTGTGGTGTCATCTCTCCCCATCCTGTCCACCGTAACCTCCCTTGCTTAACCACTTACGCTGATACTCATATAGTTTTGCTTGAATATACATTGATCCCGAACGCTTCAGTTGATTAATTCTTTAATTGCTCACACTCCACTCAAAGAGATTTTTCTGCTGTGAACATTTATTATGGGGGAGTTTCTGTTGTGTTTACATACAAGAAAATTACCTTCGTGTTGTCAATAGGGATTAGCACAAGCAACTGTAAGTGTTAAATGGAAGCAGTTTTTTCTATCTTTTTAACTAGATGTCATGAGAGCATGAAATTAAAGGCATGGGAACCATTCACACTCAGGACTGAGACAGGCAAAAACATGAGGAAGTTGACTGTTGGAGTCAAGAAAGAAGTGGCTTAGCTAATGTTGCTGCTTTCCCAGAATGGTGCTTCTGCCTCAGTTTATCTTGTCTGCTGTGATAAGCATTTATTTGCCTTTAGCTTTCAGTCTGTTCCTCAGATGTAGAGATAAGTTGCTGTTGGTTTTAACCAGTAGCTTCTTTCCCAGGTGGTATGTGACTTACGGCCACGAGCTCATATGGAAGAACAGAGAACCGCTGGTGAAAGCCTGGCATGAAATGAGGACAAAGAACACAGGAAAAGGAGGTGGAAGACCTAACTGATCCTAGTCCAGGTGCTCAGGTGCTGTGCTGAAGACACGGGATTGAACTGGTTTTGAAGGGTTTTTTGCTACTCCACATTAGAAACCTCAGCTTCTTAGAGGCCTAATGTAAACCACAGTTATAAAAATGTGTATCAATAGAAAATGAACTCTGACAAAGGTGGAACAATAAAGGTTTTTAGCCTATTTCTCAGCTAGCAGTTTGCATTACATTTTCTAAAGGAGGAACAAAGAAAGCTTTCCAATAAAGTTTTTTTTTTTTTTGACAGAAATTTCAGTCACTTTAAAGTTTGTGCAGCTGATTAATACTTAGGAAGATAAATATTTGAAAAACTGAAAGAGTTAACACATCATCCATATGCCCTGGTGTCCAACAGCCATCACTGGGTGCTTTCAATAAGGTACGGTTTAGACATGGCCTGACTGGATCGGCATAATGCTAACGTGGTGACAGTCAGTGGTCTTTGCTGGCAAAAGATTGACTCCTGGGTGAGACATGCCAATGGCCTCCTCTGGTCTAAACTTGCAGTACATGAAGCAGTACTGTACGGTTTGTACCAGCAGCCAAAGCCATGTACTGGTACATGGTCCAGCTTTAGCCATCAGCCTAATCAACTTGTCTTAACCTGTCTGCTTCCAGGCTGCCCTGGTATCTTGTTAGACTTTGCTACAAGTTATCTTCCATCTCTTTCAGAACTATGTGCAGAGGAAGAATGGCCTATACTGTGGATTTAGATACTTCACCATGATCTATACTGCTTTCTTTTTCTGCATTTAGGTTGTACAATCCTGCTACTTTCCTGTAACAATTACCAAATGGTAACATCTGATTCAGAATCTGCTATTAAAAAAGAAACTTCAGCAAAAAATGGAGGAGCATGGGATCAGTACTGCTGTAAGCAAAAGCAGCAGCTGGAGTAGAATTATTATAGTACCATGGCTGATGTTCCTAACGATAGGAATAAAAGCAGAAGTTGGGGTTTGGATATGCTGCTCTGTGTCTGTCCCTTGTGAGCAGCAGAGGAGTGCGCCCAGCTACGAGCAGGTGGGAGCAAGGTGCCAGCTGGGCCAGATCAGCTGTTCCCCAGGGGCTGTGCTGCATCTCTCAGTGCCAACCAGCGCGTCTGTTGTGCAGGAGAGCAGCGCGCTGGGGAAAGGACATTTCTTGTGGGGAAAAATGCTGCTAAACAGCACCAGCTGTAAGTGACTGAGTATGAAACTGTTGTGAACTCACTGCCATAGGCCAATTTTTTTTTTATCAAACCTTAAGCCATTGTTCTTCCCTTGGAAAATGAGACAGTTGGTGCTTTGCTTGTTTAAGTATCTGACTGCTTAAGCACTTTGAAAACGAGCCAGTGTCTAATGTCCTTTTGCTCACCTTCAGCAGCTTCCTGCCTTCACCTTTCTAACCTTTCCTTCTCTCCCACTTCACCCTGCTCTCACGCTTGAGGCCCGCCTGCCCGCTCCGGGGCTCAGCGGAGGGCAGCAGAGCTCCGCGCTGTGCAGCTGCTGCCGCGCGCGGCGCGGGGCGGGGCGGGGCCGGGGTGAGCGCTTCGTGCCGCCTCAGGAGCCGTAACTCGAAACACTAACCGTGTGGGTTCTGCTCCTGTTCGGTGCTCATTAGGGTGCTGAAGGGTCACCCTAAGGCCAACACCCCTCACTTGTGTCGGGGCTGGTCAGGGTTTGAATGTCCCGGACGCCTCAGCGGCTCGTACCGCTCGCGGGGCGGCACGGCGCGCTCCCAGGGGCGGGCAGGAGCCCGGTGCCGTCCCGCACAGCGCTGGGCCGGGGCCGCGCGGTGCGCTCCGCTCTGGGCGCCGCGGGGCGGCACAGAGCGCAGAGCCGAGCCCAGCGGGGCGGACAGCGCCG
>WBMW01002386.1:68922-79013 GCA_013396635.1 Penelope pileata | reverse complement strand
AGCGGGACAGTGCGGGTTTGGTGCTGTACACGGGCCACGCCACGCTATGAATGGCGTTGATTTGGGGGTTTTGCATCGTTCTGTGCAGCTTGGGGTTTTCAGGTCCGGGGGGTTTGCTGGTTGCTTGTTTTTAATTCAGGGACTGTGACTGCCTGCTGCTTACAGCATTGCACGGCACGCTTGTTTTGGTGGAGCGTGCAACTGTAGCAGCAAATGCCCTGTCCCGTTCAGCTCCACTTGCTGTCAGTGAGATGCCGCTCTGCCGTGCTGTCCCTGCGCGGGTGCGGGGCTGCAGGGAGGGACCGACCCCCATCCCGTCGCTGGGACTTCAGGGAAAAGAAGAAAGATAAAGGTGGATATTATTAATTGTGAAGGAACAAACGTGTGGAGGGTGGAAGCACAGCATGGCAGCTCCCTGAATGTTGCTCTGCATCCTGAGATGTTGGCATGGGTTTTGGCGGAGCTGTGCAGGCTCCCAGCGGAGCCAGAGCTGAGCTGGGTGCCAGGAGGGAGTTCTGGCACGGAGCAGGGCACAGAGCTGCTCCAGGCTCAGCTGCGCTTGGTGAGGCCACGTCACCCTGTCCCCTGGCAGCAGCTCTCGGGAGGCATCTCCAGCAGCCCCCCATCAGCACTGCACAGCTCTCTGCTTCTTCTTCCCCCCCCCTTCGGTTCTGCTGGCTCTGTGGTGGCTGCCGGGGCAGGAAGCAGCCCCCTCTGTCACTGCCCCATGCGAGTCTCTGCCCCGCTGCCTTTCCCCACCTCTGTCCTGTCCTCATCCCTATTCAGCCAGCAGGACAACGGACACGGCCCATGCCCGTGCCCATGGCTCAGAGGGGCCTCCAGCAGCCCTATGGGCTCTGCCGCAGCTCCCAGGAAAGCGCTGCACTGCTCCGTTACCCCACAGTGCTCCAGCTCTGCCCACCTGCCGACCCCTAACCATGCCCATGGCGCGTGGCCCCGTGCAGGCCCTGTGGGGCATGGCCCACCCCGACCAGGAGCCTTGCTCAGCCTGCGGGCCTCCCCAGCACCAACTTGTGCTTTGGACAGGGGAGCCCGGTACCAGGGCCCCGGGCTGTGCTCAGCTTCGTCTCTGACTGGAAAATGGGAAAAGTGTTAATTATGCCACTTCTTTCTGACTGGTGTGGGAGGAGCGGGGAATAAAGGCAGACAGGCACAGCTACACTCAGCTGCACACAGAGCCTTCCTCTCTGTTGCTTAAATGAGAAATGGATTACAGTGCTGTGGCTCAGAACACTGCTGGTAACGAACTGCGCAAAGGCCGCGAGCCAGCGCTGGCTGCAGGCGGGTGACACGGCCATTCACTGGCAGCTGGGGACACTGCTGCAGCCTCACGTGGTGCCTGGCTGAGAGCCAGCGCCGTCAGCATCCCTGGGCCTAGCTCTGTCGCCCAGCAGCAGGAAGCTCTCCCACCGAGCAGCACCCGTCACCAGTCCCAGGGGATTTCAGAGCTCAGTGCCCGCACCTGAGCTGATGGATGCTGCCACCTTCCCGGCAGCAGCCTGCTAGCACAGGCAGGAAACAATACTTTAATTTTTTAGAAATAACACTAGTTTGCTGGTTTGATGCTGGTCTTGATACAGTCCTGGGCTGTAGTCCACAATCTACACATCAGCCAAGAACAGAGGCAGCAGTTTAAGGTTGAAAGTGTGCTCAGAAATCAGGTAACGCAGTGTCAGGGGAACACTGGGTCACAGCCTGAGTCGGTGACTGAGCACCTGGAGAGGGGTGGCGGCTGCCTGCGGAGCACAGCAAATTGTGTGCACCTGTCCCCCCCAGAGACCAGAAGGGCTGGAGCCGGGTGGGCTGCCCTGGGCTCATTAAAGAGCAGCCACCGAGGGGAATGCATCTCTTGTGGGAACTGGCTGCTGCTTGGGAAGTGCCATTGCCTTGGTGGGGGACCGCTGTTACGGGTCTGAAACTTCTGTCACTCCTGTTTATGACCAGTAAACCCTCAAACACTTTACCTAGGGTTGTTAAAAATCTTTCCGAAGCAATCTCACTGCTTCGTTTGCACAACACAACGATGATATCCTGAAAGGATCAGCATCAAACTGCGCATTCTAAATGAACACGCTACACTTATACACTTTAAATAAGATATTTTGAAGAGGAATTTGCAAGTACAATCAAAATAATAGGAAAATAGCATGCTTGGAAGAAATGAAGCACGAGCGGGGTTTGGTCAGAGATCAGCTTGGCACGTGAAGGCACAGCCTTGCCTTCCTGCCCCAGTGGAGCCCATGTCACAGTGCCTGCAAATGGCACCTGACTGCTTGGATAGCAGTCACGGAAGCACCTCCAAACACAGCACATATTGCTGGGGATAAACGAAGAGACGCCAGGGCAGCCAGCAGCCCAGCCGCATCCCTGGGTTTGGGTGTTCTGGGCCAGAGCTCCGGGTCTGTTCTGCCAGCCAGTGTGTGCCGCGGGGGAGCCCAGTGCCGGAGGCTGGCTGTGGGCCTCGCTTCTGGCCTGCAGCTACTCCAAGCAGAAGAGACCTGTGAATGTGTTCCTTCATGGGTTATTTGTCTTGACAATCTTGTTTCAGGCAGGAGTATCGCCCCTGGACTGGAGCAAAACCATCCAAGCCAATAAAGACAAAACAAGGCTTCATTATCCCGGAAGACCATTTTGTTCAGGAGACAAGCTACAGGGCAGATTTTAAGGTAATTCACATTTGTTTAAAATCCCAAAGTCAGCACTGGTGAAGCCCAGAGTACATGTGAGGAGCTCATCTGCAGCCAGTGTGGGTGTGTGGCACGCAGCCGTGTCCCGCAGCAGTGCTGCTGCCTCACTGCCGCGTGCTGTGGGCACCCCTCGCTCCCAGGCAGCTCGGGGAATGTCACCCCACAGCTTCGTGCAGCCTGAGACCAAGGCCACAAGCTGCACGAGGGCTGGGACGCGCTCCCTGCCGCAGCACGGTGCCACCAGCAGCAGTGGCTGCCCTGGGGCTGCACACACACGGTGAATCTGTGCCTTGGAGGACATGGGGAGGAGGTGTGCCGTCAGCAGGCGGCCAGGTGCCTCCCCCGCAGGGACTGCCGGCACGCTGCTGCAGCAGGAGCACGGTGTGGCCAGCTGTATCTGCTGAAAGTGGGACAGGCGCTGCCGAGAGAGCGATTTGCTCTGCTCACCGCAGCTTCCTGCGCTCCCCATAGGCCGTGCTGCCGGCGGCAGGGCAGCAGCGAGGCCAGCGGGCGGCCAGCCCTCACCTGCTCTTTAGCACAGGGGTCAAAATAGAAGGTTTGTTCTGGCCCTGGAGGGACAGAATGCAGCACCTCAGGCTCTGGCAGGCTGTGAGCCGTGGGCCTGCAGGAGGAGGGGAAGGAGCTGAGGGAGGGCAGCAGGGGGTCAGCCGCGCTGCCCTGGGGCAGGGCAGGACCGTGCTGCCTCCTGTGCTTCCACCCTGCTGACAGAACCAAAGAGGGCTCCTGTGGGAACCCCTCTGAGTCTCTCTCGAGGAAGGGAAAGAGAAAATTGAATTCCCAGACACAAACACGTGCCCCCAAGAACACCATGGACCATGTGGAAGGGTGCCCTGCAGGAGGGTGCCCTGCAGCCCCTCCAACACAGCCAGCCCAGGAGAGGCGTGTGGGCACCAAGGAGCCCCTGCTTCCAGCAGGAGCTGACACCCACCTTACGCCCGGCCCTTGGGCCTTTCCCTGTTGCCTGAAGCCTGCAGCTTGGCTGGACAGTGGCTGTCAGCCCTGCATGGTGTCTGCCAGCCCTGCAGGGGACAGCTGCCCAGTGTGTGCCTCTGCTCCTCTGTGTGCCAGCTGTGTCCCAGGGGGATGGAACACACAGAGCAGTGCCACAACAACAAGCAGATCAATAGCTTTTTCCCCATGGCCTCGTCCTTTTCTTGCTTGGATGGTGCCATCAGAATGCTCAGCGCCCAGCAGGGCTTTGATGCTTTCTGGACAGATTCACTTGGCCCTGAGCAGAATGCACAACTTGTGACCCGTCCTGTTTCAGGTCCTCTGGGCTCTGAGCATTAGGAAGGCACGTTGTCTCAAGCTGTGGCAACAGATCTCATGCACTTTGATACGCTGCCTGAACACAGTCCTGTGAACAGCGACAAATATGCAGCCCTGCTTTCTGCTTTGATAAAGGAAGTTGAGAATGGGTTTCAATCATCATATGCTGAAAAAATCATCATATTTTTGGTGTATTTGTGACTCTGTTTTCAGTCAAGATAAATACATTGCCTGCAGATTTTCAAACAGAATGGACAGAGTTGCCATCAGACATTCGACTCAAAGAAAAATGTGATCATGTCTCTCTGATAGACTTCCATAAGCCCTCTCTTACCAGAGAAATATCCCTCACTTCCCAGCCATGCCCTATTCACGTCATCGCTTTCTGGCAGTACGTGCTTGTGTGAACAGCTGTTTTCAAGGATGAAGCACGGGAAGAGTGAAATTCCATCAAAGATCTCTGACGGACACCTTGAGAACTCACTGAGAACTGCAGCCACCTCCATGGAACCAGACACCGAGGCACTGGTTTCACAAAAACGATGTCAAATATCCCACTAGTTTTGTTTTTTGTTGCTCTTTTTCACGTTTTAATTAAAAATATGAACAGTAAAATAAGCTTTGCTAGTTATGCACATTAACTATATTGCCCATTTAATACCCAGCCCAGGACGCTTTTCCTTCCCTCGGTGCAGCCCAGGCGAGCCAGAGGCTGGGCACCACGCGCTAACGTGTCTCTCCCCTCACCCCCCAGATCCCAGCGGCGAAGACCAGGTTGTCCTCCAACCCTTCTGCTGTCTTCCAGGCACCACCGCGGATCCTCCACGTGTGAGGCCCTGGCAGCAGGCAGCCTGTGCACGGCGTTCGATAACGCAGCTGTTGGGAACACGCCTGTTCTATGCAATTGTCATGAGGAGCGCTAAAATCCAAGAGCCAACGTTACTGAAAGCTGCTCCAGTGACCGGCGATGGTGGCACACACTGCACAGTGCTCAGCTCGGAGCTGGTGACCTGGATTTTGCAGGAGCAGGTTCCTGGCTGTGCCAGCTGGTGTCACGCCGGGAGAGCGGCACGCGGCAGCCCTGCGCTCAGCTGCAGTCATGAACAGAGCAGGGATTAGAACCTAATCGGGTCGTATTTAGCAGCACCCTCTGGGCGAGCAGGGAGCATCCGCTTGACCTCTCAGCCTGTAGAGGGGTTTTGGAGCACACCCCTCTCACACAGCCCTCAGCTGGCATCACCATGCACTAAAGAGGCCGGTCTGAATGCCCAGGGATGGCTCTGAAGCTGGAGGAAGAACAGGAGCAGGGCAGCACTGCTGAACGTGCCATCTGGCACACACGCTGACCTGGGTCTTTCGGGAACGCTGGGTGCTTGCAGACCTGGGGCTGAGGGGAGCAGGAGGGCAGCAGGCTGCAGAGCAGCACTGCACCGTGCTGCAGACCTGCGTGGGCAGAGGCAGCTCAGCAGGCACCCGCTGCTGGGGTCTGTTCCTGCAGTTTGTACAGCCCTTAGGGGGAGTGTAAATATTGTACATGGAGCTCACCCAGAGCCAGTTTCATGAATGCTTATACTTCTACTAAATGTTAACTCTCTGCATATGCAAGGTGGGGAATATTGCCTTGGAATTCCTCAGTGACTGCCTGTATATTGGTAATGCTAATGCCAGAAGTGAATGTCACTTAGAAACCTTGAAGAAAACTGTAACGTAGAATGTAAGACATCCCTCATTTTTAAGATAGGCCATTTTATGTGTCTTTGTTCTACAGCTGACTTTTTTAGACTGGTGCAGATTTGACTTCTGCTGAGATGTGTGGTTTAAGAAACCATGTTTTTAGCTTCTGTTCATCCAGACTATGGTGGGTTTACAGTTTCTATATCTCAAGGACTTATGCAGTATAAGTAGCTTACTGCTTATTTCCTGTTTCTACTAATTGTTTTGGAAGAAAAAAATGCTAAACTTTTACTTTGTGTGCTTTGTATGCACATGTTGGCTGAAATGAAAGGGAACTCCTGAGACTGTCGCTGACCAGACAGGTATCCCTGAGGGGCTCTAACACAGGGCATTTCCTTCTTAACCTTCCTTCCAGCCAGCGGCAAGGTTAGTGAGCTTTGGGGATTCTGCAAACACACAGCCATTGCTGATCATTCTGATAAGGAAAGCAGTGGCAGCGTTAGCACAGAGATTGTGTGGGGACTTGGTGCAGGAAGAATCTGGCTGCAATGGGGAGAACGTGGGGCTGCCCCCCCTTCCTCCCAGCAGTGGGTTGGGGTGCAGCCAGCTGCCTGCTGCTTGCTTGGGGGCCCACAGGAACCTACAGTGATACCAACGCTTGCCAAAACCATTGCTCAGGAGCCTCATTTCCCAAGAAATTTGTTTGAAACGTTCAAACTCTATTGAAGGTTTTGCATGTTAGATGTTTCTAAGAAAAAAAATCTGCTTGATTAATCTCTTTATAATGTTTTTAACAGTTTTGTTCAATTTCAGTTAATTTCAATCCTGGATTTTATTAACAGAAGAAAAAAATAAAGAGGACACGTTCACTTTGTCGTCTTAATTCGGTGTATTTCTAAAAAAATCAACCCAGTTGTAAACAACCTGAAAATATAACGAGCTTGTATTTTATCAAATGGAATGGATTTAATAAATTAAAATGTATTTTGGCTATTGGTTCCTTCCCAGCGTGTGATTGCACAACATCACCCTCCCCCCTGGGCAGGGCACCCTGCTGCCACCCGCCTCCCTGCAGCCGCCCGGCCCTCAGCAGCCCGGTCCGAGCCGTGACCTGAGCGCTGAGCTGAAGGCTGCTGGATTCCTAATTGCTCGTGGGATTTACCCCAGGCATTCTTGCAGGGAAAGCGAGCTGCTCAGCATGCAGCTCAGCAGCACAGGTGAGGCAGCAGCAGCGATGCTGTGCTCCCCTGTCAGACACGGCGGCTCCAGCTGCTGCCGTGCTCTCCAGAGCTGCTTTCAGCAGTGCCCCGCGTGCCCTGTTAACAGCAGGGGACAAGCAGCTTCACATGTAACCTCAGTTCCACTCTGCCATCTCACGAAGATCAGAAGATTAGGCTGGTTCCAAATTCTAACACAGCCCATCACTCGTGTGAGCACAGGGAGGTGCTGACGGCAGCTTGTCCAGCGCTGCTTGGGGAGGGTGCCTGGGGAAAGCCCGGGGATGGGGTGCTGCAGCCTCCAGCAGGGAGGAGCAGAAGGAAGCCCAGCAGCTGCTGACTGCGGCCAGGGACAGGGCGATGCAGCTGGCTGCTGGCTGCTGGCTTGCTTTGCACTGAAGTGCCCCGTGCTGCTTACACGGTGTCAGACTGAGCTCCTTGGAGGAGGGCAGCCCCATGAAGACCCTGCAGGCTCCAGGGAGTTGTGGTGCTGGGACATCTCCCAACACTGCTCTCACGCTTGTGTCTGCCTCCCCAGCTGCTCCGGGTTCAGTTTTCCAACTGTGAATCACGCTGAAAGCAGCGGTCATCTGGTGCATGGGGAGCTGTCTCTGAAAAGGAAAGCTTCATACCTAAGCTGTGTAATTTTCTGCCTGCAGCACGACACTGAATGCGCTTGGTTTCACCCTGCTGGGCAGCCAGGAGCAGCCACACTCATGATCCAATGTCGCTTTATCATGACTTGGTCCTATAATTCTCGGGAGCAGAATTAAGCCTCAAAAATGGAGTCAAGTGCCTAAACGGAAGAAACTTTTTTTAACTGAGGGATGGATTTGCGATGGGAAAAGAATGGGAAAAGGGAACGAAAAAGGGTCTGCTGTTATCAACAACGCTGTTACCAACGGGACAAATACACAACGGGGAGGGATAACAGAAAAAGGAAGGGGCATGGGAGAGCTCGCTGTTGCCAGCGGCGGCGGCGCCGTTCCTCTGCCAGCAGCACACGCGGCTCCTCGCGGCCCTCTCCCGTACGGCGCTTGCTCTCGCTCTCGCTCTCTGCCGCTCTCCCGCTGTTCTCCCACTCACTGCTGCCATTCTTGCTCTCGCTGTTCTCCCGCCGTTCTCCCTCCTACCCGTCCAGCTGCACCCCTTTATATCATATTGCCCCGTCCCCCACTCGGGGGGGGGGAGGGGGCGTGCATGCCCTGTGTGTTTCGAGGGGGCTCTGGAAAGTTCTGGAAGGGGCTTGGGTACTGTTGGATGGCTCCAGGGTGCAGGCTCCTGACTGGTGGAACTTCTGACTGGTGAACACCGTCCAGTTGCCAAGGTCGTAAGATGGCAAAGTCCTGCACCCTTCCCGACGCCAGTGTTGAGACATATCCCTGCGTTCTGTCAGTCTCTTACACACACACCGTGAAGCACCTGGTGACTCAGGACAGCTCTCAGCACTGGAGCTTGCAGAGCTCACGAGCAGCACATTAATGGCTGCTCTGTCTGTACAAAGATTTCCTTTTATAAACATGCATTTCTCCTTGCCTTGCATGAATTTCTTGGGGCAATAACAATTGGATGCAGATTTTCTACCTCTGCCTTACCCACACTACGTTAGCCACCAAAGCACAGCACTAAGGGCTGCTCAGGGCTGCGGCAGGGCACTGCTGCTGCTCAGCCCACAGCAGGGGTTTGCTCCCAGGGCACTGGCACTGCAGAGGGACGCTCTGGGCAGCACAGCCTCGTGCAGCACCATGGGGCCCAGAGGTGCTGCTGGCTGTGTGCTCCACATCCTCAAGCCAACAGCTCAGAGTCTCCTGGGCACCACTACGGGTCAGGCCCATGTTCTCAGGCCTCTGCCAACAGAGAAGATCAGAGCAGGACAGGAATAAGCCCAAGGACCTGAGCCAGAAGGCAGCTGCTGGCAGCGAGCCCTGGTGCCAGGAGGGATGCGCAGGGAGCATGGGGCAGGCACGTGCCTGTGGGAGGAGCTCGGCATCACTGCCTTTCCACCACATTGCCACTTCCTGGAGACAGGGTTATGAGCACGAGGGCAGGGCTGTGGCACACCCAGGAGGCAGGAGCTGAAGGAGCCCACAGGGGATGGTGTCAAGGACCCTGAAGCAGGGCCTCGGCCGTGGTTTTGTTATTTGTACAGCGTCTAAGATGGCTACTAACAGAGGGCTCCACTTGCAATTATTTTGTGACATTAACGACCACAGCAAGGGTGCAGTGGGAATGATAAGCAAGACTGGTTTCCAATGTATCTTCAAACTCTCATAAGAAAAGTTGAGGGATTGATACAGCGTGTGTGCACATCCAGCAGGAAATGTATCTTTCTAGTGTTGCCATATCTAACTGCTACAGCAGCCAAAGGTTAGTGAAGACAACGAAGTCGTTGAAGTTGTGTGAAGTGCTGACGTCGTCAGTGTTCTACACAAAGGAACACAGAGTGGTTGGTGGTGGCCGGAGGGAGGCAGCAGACAGCGCCCATGACAACGACCTGGTGATGAAGACGATCGTAGAGAAGAAGACTCCCCAATGGCCACCAAGAGACCCCCAGAGCTGCCCCACACGACATCAACGCATGTGCAGGAGGACATTAGCACATATTCATTAGTTCCTAGAATAGTCTTGCATACATATAGAATACTAGGACAATGTAGTGTTTACGCATATCTTTGTAGGCACATAAGGGAGCGTGTTCTCTAGGGGTTGGCGGCACTGGTGGAGCTACCCCAGTGCTGCCTGGCGCTGCTAATAAAGAATACTTGCTTAACAGTGAGAATCCTTGCTGTTAAGTCTATTTCTTCGTTTCAACCCAGCCCCCAGGCTGCCAGCTTCCCCAGGCAGGGCCGCCTGGCTCGGACATCAGGAAACACCCACATTACACTCATTTTGAGGAGGACTTTTACGGGATGCAGTACAAACAGCATTTTGAAAGACAGCAGAACATGAAGTCTGCTCCGTCACCCCCTCAAGATAACACTGAAATCATCTTTTCTTACTTTTTTCCATTCTTTTTCGTACCAGGAGCCCGGGCCCCATGCCAGCAGGGCTGCCCCATGCAGAGGCGGCTGCTGCCAGAAGATTCTGCAGGGCTCCAGCCCAGGGCAGGGCCCAGGGGAGCACAGTCTGAGCAGGAAGAGGAAGAGGAGCTCCCAGCGCCTGAGCAGATTCCATTGCTTTTTTCCAGAATGAAAACATCGGG
>WBMW01002386.1:58867-68907 GCA_013396635.1 Penelope pileata | reverse complement strand
CACAAAAAAAAGCGCGCGGGGGGGGTGGGGGTGTCGAAAAAAGCAAGCCACCTGGTTTTCTTGAGTTCTGAGCAACCAACTTTGAGCCAAGTAACAGTTGGACAATCCTATCAGAGCTAATAAAAGAATTTATTGTAAATATAAGTATGGTACACAGCTGTACAGTATGATATGGACACCAGGAAGGACTGGGACACGCAGCAGCACAGCGGGCACTGCTGGTGACATGACGCTGTGATGAGCAGCAGGGCAGCTCCGGCACGGCCCCAGCGCTCCCACAGAACCCTTCGCTGAGGCGTTTCTCTCCACTGCTTTTCAGAGGACACCCTGCCAACATTTCAACAGCTGAAGGACTAGATCCAACGTGCTATTTGCTCATCGCCTTTTAACAGATCTTGCTTTTCCTCAGCAAACTCCATGCATTATTACAGCACGTCCCAGGGGAGCAGCTGGATGCAGGGGCAGATCCCTGCCACAGGAACATGCAAGGCACAGCCTGGCTCAGGGCTCCCAGCACTCCTCACAGAAAGCCAGGAGCCACCATTTGCAGACAGATGCCCACACAGGGCCTTCTCAGGAGCTGCTTGGGCACATCAAAATCCCAGAGACGGAGCCCGCAGGAGCCGGGGGCTGGGAACACGTATGTCATGGCAGCAGATCCCAGCACGACCACGCTCCCCGAGAGGCTGCTCCCACACAGCCTGCAGGCTGGCAGCAACATGACAGAGCTCAAAAACACCCTTCTGTAAAAGCTGCATGCGGGGAGGCTGAACACAGCGTGGACGTGGAGCTCGTGACAGCCTACAAACAGCACAGCCCCAGCTACCAGGGCTGCTCCCTGTGCAGCATGGACACAGCCAGCACTGCCCAGCTCCTCCACAACCTCTGCCCCCAACACCAGGGCTGAGCCAGGCACTGCTCTTGGGCAGGCAATCCCTCCCCAGCTCACCCCAACAAGCTGGGATTATCTTCTGAATCCAAAGCATCCAAAATGCCATTTTTAGGAGGAACCTAAATCCTTCTCCGAACGCTCTTTGGATTCCATCCACCAGTCCCATTTCCTAGATCCAGGGGCCAGGCTTTGTCACTTGTATTCAAGCAAATTGCAATGCCTCTGCTCTCAGAAACTTGGGGGGGGGCCTACCTGCGGACCCTGGTTTTATTCAGGATGGAGAAAACTGGCAGCATCTCCTCTGAGGCACACAGCACCTTCTGCAGACCAAGAACCACGTCCAGCCTGCCAGCTGTCCTCGGAAGCCTGAGGCCACCCTCAGCTCCACCCTCCAGCTGAGCCATCTCCCACTGCTCCCGCACACAGCTGGAGTTACCAGCGCCTGTCTTCCAGACCAAAAGGAAAAAAAAAAGCACCGAAAGGTAACATCTTGAAGATTTCTGTTCCTACCCCAGGCCAGGACAAGTAACTGCAGTTTCATGTTTAAAAAAGGCTTTGCATTGTCAAAGCACGGCACCAGCAAGAGTGAGAGGCCTCAGTACACCCCTGTGAGGTAGGTATCCTGCTCCCCATGCTCAGAGATGGGGAAACTGAGGCACAGAGTGGTTAAATCAAAGGCCATGCAGCAGCTCAGCAACCCGGCTGAGATCAGCACACTGCAGGCTCTGGCTGTTTGACCCATGCTCCACCCACCATGGCAGTCCCACAGAGCCCCACTGAGCTGCAGCAGCTGCCTCACACCACCAGCAAACATCCCTGGGAGGCCAGGGCAGATGTGCAGCGGGTGGAGGGCAGTCAGGGTGCTGCCATCAAAGCACTCTCAAGAATGGTGTCAGTAGCCAGGCTGCAGATATGTCTCCTACACCAGGGATGTTCCTGAGTCAGGTTAAGTGCCAGCATCAGCAGCAGAACTTCCTCCTGTCGTCAGGACATCAGAGGAGGTCCCTACAAGCAAGAAACCTCTCATTTTTTGACCTTGTCAGGCCTCTGTGGACTTGGCAGAGCTTAAATGGAAGGGGCACTTCAGAGCCCAAGCTGATGGTTAGTGAATGCTGTCAAAACAGCACGACCCAGCTGGCCACCTGCCCTCTCAAGGCAGCCCAGAGAGGCACCCGCTGGGCAGGGAAAGGGTTCAGCCAGAGCAAGCCTGCAGACACTGGGTACTATCCACACTCTTCACCGTTCTCACACAAAAGTAGCCAGACAGATGTTACTAAGCCTGACCACAGTTTACTCCTCTTGACTGAGCATGCGCCAGCCCATCCTCAAGTGACTGAGAGAGGCGAGACCTGACACTTCCTCTGAAGAGGTTAAGGGTGATTCGGTTGGGTTGCACTTAGCTGAGTGAGCAAACAACAAGCCTGCCAGCTGTGTTCTCAGTCACACATGATGCTCAAAGCAGGACTCGCAGAATTTGCTGGAACCATCAGCATGCAGCACCCACGCCCAATCCTCATCAACCAATGCACCCATCTACTCAAATGGCCCACCTCTAAGAGCTGACTTTCAATTTTCTCATATTCAAAGCAACAAAGCAACTGCCCACTGTGTGGGGAAACCGACGGGCATGTAGTATACAAAGAGACTAATTTCTTTTGTGACAAAAAAAGTTCCATCACCTCAATACAGCTGTTGTCAGAGGGATCGGGACTGCAGAGCCTTCCATAGCCAGCAACTTGATGCAGACAACATTTGTTCAGCCACTGAACATACATTTACCAAGTAAACACTGACATTTAACAACTTGATTTGGAACAGCGCATCATTTTGTTGCATTAAGGTGCATCTTTAATTGGAGGTAACAATCTAGTAGCCCAATGTTATAAATGGATGTAATAGTGTCCTACTGGATTTGTCATCCCAGCTTCAGCCATGAATTCACCTTTCCTGCAGCATCTTCTCTCCTCTATTTCATTGTTCCTCATTTAGTATCTTCATATGTTTGTTTGTGAGGAAGTCAAGAAAGGGAATATTACAGATGGCTTTGTGAATATTCGCCACTGTGATCTCTCTCGGAGTCCTGCAGGGAATGCGTCAGAATGTTTTTATAATACATAAAAAGACATGTCCATAAAGCAGCAACTCGCTAAAATTTCTAACTGGGAGGAAAAGAAATAAAAATCAAAAACAGGATTAAAAAAGTGCGTGTTAGAGCAACACACAAAAAAAAAAAAAGCATTCAAATGTCACAGCACAGAAGAAGCAACTCTCACTGTGGGGAACATCTTGGGCACTGGCACAGCACAATGAAGTGCTGAAGTATTAATTCCTGAACTTCTACACACAGACTCTGTGTGTACATTTACATTAAATATATTTTTATATGTTAATATATATATATTGTAAATAGGTACTATTTAAACCAAGCATTTTCTCATTGACTTAGTTTTTTCAATTTCACGTTGCCAAACACAAATCAAATGTGATCCAGTGGTTACCACTAAAATCACTCAGTATCTGAGCCACAATAAAATACAGAGCGTCTAGGTTGCTGAAGTCCTGGCAGGCCACGGGAAAGCTGCCTGCATGGTAACCTGAACTGAATGAGAGAAGATCCTTCCCTAGGGCTCTGCCAAAATAAGTCACCTGCCTCTGAGCGTGGCAACACCGGAGAATCCTGCCTCAGTTCTTCATGTCTGCTCCTTTGCCACTAAGGAGCCTGATGACAACAAACCCGCCTGCTAAGGCCTGCACCTTCCCACAGCACAGGTCACGCACATACGCTGCCCCACGCCATCTGCAAGTCCCTCTCTCGCATGGTCTGAGCCATACAAAATCTGAAAAAACTCCCTCAAGCAGTTCAGCCCTTCGTGCTGGCAGAAGCAGTGCAGGTGCTGTACCTGTTGTGAGGAGCTGTCTGGTATGCCACTGCCAGGGCCTGCCGCAGGATATCGCTCATCAGCTGCTCAGTGGCCTGTGACAAACGGCAATGTCAGGTGACAGCGTTATGGAAGAAGAAAGCAACACGCTTTTTGCTAGAGCATCACTACAACTGAACATTGAAAATCTGGCTCCCTTCAATCCCGTGTTAAGTCAGCAGGAGGACGTTCGAGATGCCCAAGTGGCTTTTATGAGCACAGTGGTAAGAACTGGGGATATATTTAACAGAAAGCAGCCTATAGGTGCAGAGCTCGTGACTGTAACTGCCCAGCCTGGTTTCTTTCTCTCTGGACCTGCAGAGCACAAGTGCACAGCAGGATGGATGGATGCCAGGGTCTGAATTTCAAAGAGCAATCTAAGGCTCAGCCTCAGACACCAGAGCTTCTCTGCACATGACGTATACCAGATGTTCTTCTGGGATTTAGTCTATGCTTGTTAGCCACTCCCTTTTCCCACCAGGTTTGCCTCAAGAGGCACAAAACCTTCCCGTCCTGGACTGCAGACGCACAGCAGCTGTACACACTACATGCTTGGCTTCATAAAGGTTCAGTGAAAAGTTAATTTGGGCCATTGGCTTTTCTGAGCCTCTCTCCAGACTAGAGCAGAACTTCATGAGATTTTCACTCAGGAAAGCTGGTATAACTCAGCAGCTACACTGGAGTGATCTGATGGTTACAAACTGTGTCTAAAACCAGACATGTCTATATCTGACTTCAACTGCAGTAAGAAAGGGACAGTGCAGTAGAACTGTGCATGCATATATATATACATATATGTGTGTATGTGTGCGTAACCTCGAACCAATTAGCTTTTGTAAAACTGATCTGCTGATAAGCAGCACTCTGTATAAACAACTACACAAATCATCTTAGGCTTGAAATAAAAAAGAGCACTGCTAAAAATAATCTGTGTTAGCCTTCAGTCCAAGCCTGAGAACTCCAATTCCATGCTGTTCAAAGCTTTGCTAAGAAACAGTCTCTGTTTTCCTAAAATTGAGTAAGACAGATAACTGGCTTCTCATAGAAGGGAGAATTGCTACCGACTTCAGGAATCCAGCAGTCTCCCAGTACAGACAACACAGACAAAAAACAACAGCATGTAGGAAAAAACAGCTCTTAGAAAATAATCAACTCTTACAGAACTTGGGCAGACTTTTCCCTTACAATTCTAAAAGGTAGGCCAAGTAAGGTGGTACTTTCAAAGTTAAAGAGGAGCCAGTATCTTACTGGAGGTCAGAATCTGCAAATCACTATCTTGTGTCCAAGCCAATAGATCAGTTAGGAATCTGGAAACGCACACACACAGATATACATGATTCTCTTTGTCCAGTTACATATCTTTCTATATGTGCACATACACTGACATCAGGCTCTGCATCTCCTATGCATATGACCTTGGATAGCCCCCACCTTTTTTTTTTTTTCTTCCCTACAGTACTGGGTTAATACAGCTGTAGGAAAATCCATTGTGAATTAATTTCTTACCTTTAAAATCATATCTTCTATTACTGATGCATAAACATTCTTTTGTACCTCAGCAGGCTGAAAAGAAATACCTATCTATAAAATAGGAGAGAAGAAAAAAATTAGTACATAAAGTAACACAACCCACGTTTTGCTACAGATCAGTTGGCAATGATGAAACTGAAGCAATCTATGATAAATGATGTTTAAAAAACAAGCAAGTAGGCTCTGCAGAAGGTTCCAGAAGTATAATCTCACAATTTTAAAAAGGTCTGGAGAAAATGAAGCTTGGCCACTAGAGTAGCCTGCAGAAATGCCTCTGAAACACAGAAAAAACAAAAGCAGATGTTTGGGTTTGTTGCAAGAAGTTCACACAATCAAGTTGTATTAGGTATCTCTGGATTCCAAACAAAAGTTCCATTTTTCGTATATTCAGTCCATGTATTCATTAGCTTCTCCATACCTAACTATGACAACTGAAACAACCTCAAACAGTACTCTGAGCAAAAGAAGTTCTGCATCAAAAGTTTCACCACTCCATTCCATTCCCATCATGCCATCCTTGCCACCTCTTTAGAAAGATGCTGCATATAATGCTAACCAAAGTTCCATACTCTGATGTCAACATTTGAGGTGCAGACAGCTCTCTTTTCCTCCACAACTGCTGCAAGGAAACCCCTCCTGCTGCTCCTGGCTTCTAATGTAGAGCACTTTCCTACAAGTTCAGCAAACCTCCTCCTCTCCTTCCTGTTGCTGTGAGAGAAGACCACCCTCTCCCTCATTTGCTCCTTTTGCTCTCATTTGCTTGAATTTGAATGATGGAAGGGAGGAACCAAGCAGTAGAGAAGTTTGCTGTGATCGTAACTTCCCTTTCCAGGAACAGCACGGGTCTAAGCAGTGAGCCTAAACCTTTCACACAAGGGGACAGGAGGCATTCAGCGCTAGTGCTCCTCTTCCCCCATTGCCCCTTGCTTCTAGCCTTCCAGACCAGTTTTTCCGGTGCTAAGCCCTGCAACACAGCCACTCTTAAGTGATCTCCCAGCTGGCACATTCTACTTCTGCCAGCAATGGCCAGCTGAGTGCTGTGAACCAGAAGGTCACATGTAACCAGGCCATTTATAAAAACCTTGGTAAAGCATCCAGAGGCCCACACAGATGACAGAGCTAACCACATAATAAATGCAAGGCCATGACTAGCTGAGCAGCAGCTCTTAGCAGCTTTACTTTTACCTTCTCTGCTGTGTCTCTCACAAACTCTGATGCAGGCAAGGAAGCCAAATAGAACTTCATCTCCTCTTGTTTCTCCTCCTGCTCTTTCTTAATGTTTATTTTTAAAGGCTCGCTGAAGTTGAGAACATCTACTTCCTCTTCATGCTCTGGTTCTTGTTTCAGAAACTGCTGTAGTTCCTCTAGTTTTCGGCACAGATCCTCACCACTGCTGTAAGATGAAGGGCATTCTGAAAAAGAAGCAATCAATTAAACAAATGATAGATTATGGAAAGCTCCTTGCAAACAGATGCACATCCAAAACATGTTAAGAAATTACGGTAATTGAGAGTTATTTTTGTAGATCCTACCAAACATATGGATGAACAAAATGCAAACTGTCGTTGAGAGCTTTCTAATTCCATCTTCATAACACTCTTAGTGCTCCCTCTCATTTGCCGCTACATCAATGAAAAAAGCAGCACTTCAACAAAATCAGCCTCCTAAACCTTCTCATGGAAGCTTTCTGACAGTTTGATGCTCTTTGATCTGCACAGAAAGCTGGATTTTTACTGTCTAGCACCAAATCACCTTTACGCTGTGACAAATACAATCACGGCTTCTCCAAGATAAATTAGAAGACAGACTCCCAATGGAAATACAACGGGGTACCTCTTCTCTGCAGACTCAACGTGAGCCAGGAAAACCTTTTACAAAAAGCTAAGCAGTAAACGGATTATTTCCTTCAAAAGATGAACACAAATTTAGTTATTTAGACAGAAATATTAAGAAATGCATGCATGCTTCCTTTACACCGTCAGCTATTGCAATGCAGGGCCATGCTTAGCACAGAATAATTAAATCCGCACATTGCCATGAAATACAAGGATTTTGGGTACAACCAGAAGAGAACACCACTTGGCTTTGGGAAAGGGATGACCTGAAGGTGAAACAAGGGAGCTTCACTGACAAGAATGGATGAAATTATAGACGTATGCTTAATACATTCTACAGTGGACTGCGGAGATCCCAGAGCTATGCCCAGCAGATTAACACACTGGCTGTAGCAGCACCACGTGAAGCTTCACACAGTCCAATTCACTTCACTTCTGGAGGTAAATTAATCCCCACTGAGCTCCTCTCTGCTGCTGCCAACCTTTTGTACCTGAAGCTTATTCATACAGTTTGCACAGTAAGTCTTTGAACAGAGGCTACACTCACCTCGTATTTAGTTTGTGTGCCGCTTACAAACAATTACACTGCAGGTCTGGAATAATCCTTCATAACATTTGTCTACATTGGGCCTCCAAGGACCCCAGAGCACGATGAAACCCAAAAGAGGCTCTACAGAACATCAGGACTGGTAGGCACGAGGGACACCTTCACTTGTATGCTAGCCATTACAACCTCCATAGAGAATTAAGTAAAAAAATACAAACCCAAAGAAAGTAAGAAATTTCCTTTTCCTGAAAAGGCAGCACATGGATGAGCATATGCACTCTTCAGTCAATTTAACCAACAGTGCCTTTGGCATGAAAGAGTTTCCTGCTCCTCCGTGCTCACCTGGCTCACTGTCTATCTGTGTCAGCACATCTTCAATTGAGTCCTCCTCGTTCCGCAGGGTCTCGGGGTCAGGAGGAGTGTAGCCGTGGTATCGACACCAGTGCACCACATGCTTTGTTTTCAGGGGTGTGATGTTGTGGAACCTGGGGTGCTTCTCTATGATTTCTTGCAGGATCTTTTTCACCGTCATTGCTCGTTGCCACTGTGACAAACCAAGGGGAAAGCTGATCACACTTGCTGAAATGTTTAAGGCTGGATTATGACTCAGAATGACAGTTCTGGTTGCAAAAGGAACATGATTTTTTCAGAAGTCAGAACAAGAAGGGAAAAAAACAAACAAACAAAGTGGGAGATTGTCCTAATCTTTGTCAGTTCTGGGCAGGTCATTCAAACCTTGCTTTCTTATCCAATCAAAACCTCAAGTAAGAGCAAGATACATTTACAGGGGTCCAGACATACTTGCCTTGACTTGAACTGTCTCCTCTCTTAAGATGGCATAATGATAGCAATCCACTAGAGCAAACAAAGCTTCTCTAAATTTTGGTTAAGCTTTATCCATTTATGTTGGCAACAGCAGGTGGTCTAATCAGCTTTACCATCTTCCTTGTAAAAGTTCATAGCAAAAGGACAAAAACTACTACAAAACAGGAGGAAACACAACTACTAGAATACAGAAAGATCCAGATTAACTAAATATTTGTCTTTGGTCAACTGACAATCTGTGACACAGTACTTCCGTACTAGTACTCTCAAATCCTCCTCCTACAGAGAGCAGCCACCATCCCACAAGAAGATGGGCAAAGTACGTTACGAAAAATTCCCATGATCATAACACAATGACGATGAGGATAAAGTAGCAACAGGATAACTTGCAAGAATTCTGATTTTCTGAAGTGTTTCAAAAACACTTCTTACTTCGGATCAACTGAAAAAACGACTCCTAGAGCCGCTTCTGCCTGAGGAAGTCTCAAAACAACGAACTGGACCACTACCAGCACACAAGTCAGTGCAGCAGAAATGCTTCCGTTTAAACCACAACAGACTGCTCTAGAAAACAAGAACAGCCACAAACAAGGAAGGTTCTGTAATTCAGAAATCCCCCTCATGTCCCTAACGACTGCTTACAAAACAAAGCAGGGGAGGATTACCTCAGCTGCCCTCCTCTTCCCAATATTCCAGCTGTAATACTGTTCCACTGAACTGGCACAAAAAGAGCTTACATCTTCACCTAGAAAACAAAGCCAAAAACAGTATTAAGTTTTAGCAAGCAAAATAAAATACATTCTAGTTATGATGTCATTTAGTGACAAGGAGGAAAGCGTTTCTGCTTTCAGGATCAAGGACCAGCTCGTAGAAATGCTGTGCTCTCTCTGAGAACAGCACAGATGTGTGCAGCACACAGCTCTCTGGATGCAGAGACAGCTTCATTCTTGGTCAGGATACAGAGACATCTGTGGCAATTGGCTCCCAAACGGTAACGATACAGACCTGCAAGCATGTCTCAGTGATCAAACTCTCTTCCTTTGGAAGATACATGTATATAGATATCTATTTGCCAACAAATTACAATATAAAAATGAAACATTGAAAATGTTTCTTGGCAAAAACAAAAGGACAGAGTTGAAATTGCATGCAATGGATTCACAAATGCTACTGGAGGCCACGGAGACACACACAATGAAAGCACTGTGCTGCCCACTCCTACTTTGCTCACTGTGTTCATCTCCAGAGGATCTGCACTACCTAGTCTCCAGGACCACTTGTTCAAAGTGCATGAGTTACCAGGAAAGATGATGCATTTTCAGCTGTGTGCATGAGAAAGAGGTATTCAATTGCAAAGATTAAATCTTTCTGTGCAAACTGCCACCTTTTGCTAAAACAAAAACACCATAAAAAAACCATTCCAATGTTGAATTCTGAGCTGTTGCCATGTTTCCATATTTGCAAGCATTTCTGAAACCCTGGCATAAAAAAAA
>WBMW01002386.1:22588-58852 GCA_013396635.1 Penelope pileata | reverse complement strand
AAAAAAAAAAAAAAAAGCACATCTACTAAGAACAAACCCAAGGAAAAAGAGGACCTGCTTGCAGCCATCATGTGTGAAAATACAATATATTTCTAATTGAAAAACAGATTACAGTTAGCTCTGACAACATGCTTGGCTTTATTGGAGGAATCTAATTCTAAGCATCTTTAGAACAACCCCTGAAGTAAGGTCCTTATGAGAATGGCTTCATTTCATTCTGCCTTTTAATAATTTTTGTAGCTACAGAGTATGTGAGGCATTCTGTTAACACACTGAAAATAGAAAGCAAAGCCTTTTCATTCACTGCTTACTTTTTTCAGCAATTAACGGAACCTTCTTCACTATTGCCGTTAAAAGCTGCTGGACGTCCTCCAAGTATTCTATGCTGTGAGGGATAAAGAGAATCACAATGAAGAATATGCTGGAAGTAATGAAACACATGAAAAAAGTTACCAAAATCACTGCATGTCTTAAAAGCTCTGGCACCAAGGCATTCTAACAGTACTACAGTGAGGATAAAACTGTTTTGTTCCAGTTTGAAGAAGGTATTACAAGCAGCCCTTCCTCTTCCTCTCCACATCCGCAGCTGCATTGGTCAAGCTGAAGAAACTGAAGACAGGCAGGTGTCTTAGTTTCTAACAGCAGTTACTTCTCTCATAGCGTCTGATATGAAGCTATGTTTTGGTCTCAGAAGAAAAACAAACCTGATAACACCTGGCAGTGTTGAACACAGCCAAGGATGTATTTTGTTCCTCAGTGAAGCAGTCAGGAGGCATAAGGAGCTGGGAACTGGGAGGGGACAGGACCAGGGCAGCTGACCCAAACTGACCAAAGAGCTGCTCCATCCCACATCACATCAGGTGATTTTTATGGAATGGCAGTCACTCGCTCGGAGGGAGGGGCTGCTGGCCGGTTGGGTAGCACTCGTTGGTCCCTTGCTTTGTGCACTATCTATTGTGTCTTATATATATATATATATGTATGTATATATACACACACACATATATATGTACTGGTATTTCTTTTATTCTCTCTACTGTCTTAGTAAATAGCTTTTATCTCAGCCCACGAGTTCTAACGTATTTATTCCTTAATTCTCTCCCCCATCCCATTTGGGAGGGGGAAGGGTGAGCAAACAACTGTGTGGGACTGAGCTGTCTGCTGGGTCAAACCACAACAGTGGGCTTGGAAGAAATCCCTGCATCATCTCACAAGCTGCAAACACTATTTTGAGGGTTAAGAAGCACCTGATAGCACAGGTTGCCCCAGCAGGAATATGGGAGAGCGCATGGGATGCTTTATACCTTGCTGCTATTTATCAGCTAATCATCTCTTACACTGCTCTGTTACAGGGAAAGTGGGCACTCAGGGGCTCACTTGATGCCACTCAGTACATTTGCTATGACATTACAACTTGTGCTAATGGGAGTTCAGATACTTAACTGGTACTTGACCAGCCACACTGTGCTTAGCTGGCCAGTGTACTTCCCATCAGTTATTTTATATATAATCAGTTAGTAAAGATAATTTCCAGTGTGCAGCAACTTAAGATTTGTGTCTCCTGCACATACCCTCCGTCAGGGTACTGTCTACAGGGATGTATCAAGACACCACCACTTCTTAAGACATGGAGACAGGGAAGTAAGCCACTGAATCAAGAGCAGAAGAGACATCCTGTACATTAGGAGGAATATCCAGAGAAAAATTTGCAAACTGAGTTCTGGTGAAAGATGCTTCAAGGGCACTTGCAAGAACATCACAAATATGGCATTAGATTTCATCAGTAAAAAAAAAAAAAAAAATACTCCAGTGATATTCATCATCTAATTCAGAACCAAGGCAGCTGTCATGTTAAGTAATTACAGAAGTATATGAGCTTATCAAGACTAGAGAGGCAAGGAGACAGTTCTACTTCTTTCAGCTGCTTAAAAAACCTCTATTTCACTGGGCACAGTTTGGCCTCAGAAAGAATGCATAATGGCAATGGGAATTGTGTAGCTAGTGGATAGTAAAGAGGTTTTAGCATCTTGAAATTTAGCAAACCCCAAAACAACTACAAATCTTTGCTCACATATTTTTCCCCCTTTCCAGGAGCCCTGAATACAAATCCATCAACAAAGAAAATACCGCAACACTGTCTGAAACAAATGCCAGCCAACAGAACTAGTTCTGATACAATAGCTTATGTGGCAGAAGATTTAATAACGTGTCAAACTTTTAACAAGACTGCATGCATTCCTCCATCTCCCTTGGAATTTCAAAGATCACACATCCTTATTATATTATAAGCCTATATTATAAATCCTATATTATATTACAAGCAATTACTTGATAACATAATTCCCAAGTTCTGAACTCTCTTCTGTTTTCACTGCTGCTTGGCCTTCTTGAGTACCCACAGAACTGCAGCTTTGTCCTGTTGAATCAGGCTCCATCTTGACTTCAAAGAAAGAGAACACATTTCAAAAGAGAAAAAGCACCCATCAGCTTGATAAATAATGTCTTGAGTGAGACTCTAATAATACGTCTTGCACATCAAACAACAATTGCTTAATTTGTTGTTTGCATTCTACTTACTACACGTGAACGAACCTGACCTTGTAAAGAATATATTCTTCAGCACAGCTGAAGGAAAACCACCACAGCACAACCAGCTCCCCCTCCTAATCTCAGTATTTTGTACTGCATCCCTTTTAGAAAATATGGATGGGCAAAATCAACTGCTGATGTTTCGCACAGGACTGCCTGACCTAAGCTGAACTGCTCAGAAACGTATGCCAGCCCTTTTGTAAACAAAGCTGGGCAGACAGCTGCTACTGGCTTTAGCAAGGAGTGGCATTTCAAAGTGACATCAGCATTCCCACATCTACAACAGAACTCAAGTGAGGCAGGAGCAGGAGAGAGATGTTCAGCGCAGAATGGCCAGGCAGGCTGGTCATTCACGTGGGGTGGGACAGACATCACAGTTCCGCAAGAACGGGGCTCTCAGCTCCAGCACACACATTATTCTGGGAAGTTCTGTATGCAAGTGCACGTGACAGTCCGTTCGGCCTAACACACTGCATAAGGCAGAAATAATGCTGCTGTTTACGTCCAGAGCTACTGGAAGACATTCTCCAGCAAGTCTGACCACAGCCACTATTTTGAGGACAGCAGTGACTGTGATAAATACCTATTTGCTCTGTGCATTTCTGCAGTGATGGACTGAAACAATGAATGTTCACAGTGCTCGTAGCAGCTTTTCTTAACATCATCTCTCCTCTCTGTACTTGCCTATGCTATGGACTTCATTGAGGGGAAAGTAAATGTTAACTTCCCAGTCCCCAGATGCCATTTTGACTTCATTTAAATCCTGCTGACAACAGAAATACAGGAAGCCACAGTCACAGCGCCTACTTTTATAGTCAGGGCACTCACACGAAGCAGCCCTGGCATATTTCCACTACTTGTCTTACTGAGAAACTCTGTTACCTTTAGTGATGGATGCCACAGAGGGGCTAGAGACAACAGCACTTGCCGATGTGACAGCTGTAACAGCTGAAACTTTGCTGGTAGAAAGTGACTGTATCACTGGAGAGGAACAGGAAAAAACAAGACAATAAAGAAAAAAATGAAACTTTGACAAATAACCATATTTAGAAGCAACAAAATACTTGCAATATAAAGTTTAGGGATGAATTTCCTTGCTACGTTTTCTTCTATCTGTAACTTTGGACCAGGTATGCCAACAGTGACCGAGAGCTACTCTGCGTCAAAGGGGATTTTCAAACACCATCTTTCATCCTCCTCTGCCCTTTACCTTTGTTCATAGGCATGAGTATTGTCTGAACACCTCCAGAAGCTGTGTTTACACCGAGCTGTTTAAGCTGGCTGGGAACTGTCAGAACAGCCTGCTGTGGACTAGACTGATTTGAGTGGATTTTTAGCAACCCTGCAAGAAGAATGGAAGACAAAATGTTAAATAAAACACACCATTTTGTTTATCTCCAGTTATTTCTCTCCCTTTCTGCCTGAACTAGGATGGCATCTTCTTAACAAGCCACAGTTCAGTGAACTGTCCGACAAATTTTTACTGACACGGATGATTGCTGAAGCGCTGGGTTGCCTGGTATTTGTGAAGCAAGTTCCCTAATTACTTAAGTAATCTTAAGCAAAAGTTGGTGTAACGCAAACCTTTCAAACGAAGCAGGCTCAGCACAGAGTGAAACACTCTTATCAGAGCAAGACAAAAGCAGTCAGAGCATGGCTTGCACTCTCCTCTCCTTGTGCTTCAGCATTTGGTAGAAACTCGACCCACAGCTCTGCTCTCCCTGCACAGCCCTCGCTGTGGTTTGCCAGTGCCACACACACCTCTGCAGTTCAGCTTAGCAGCACCCGCTGCAGTTAGCAGAGCGCAATGAACCATGCTTCAACTGCAGGATGAACCCAAGCCTGTGCAGCAAGTCTGATGAAGAACACACCTGAACTGAGTGTCCCATGTCTCTCTGTTACAAGCACTGAATGCATCCATAAGGATGGCTAATCAAGCTACGGAGCACAGTAAGGGAAGGACTGATTTCAATCACTGATTTCAGTCAGGGCTAGAAGAACAAGCAGGACATTCTGACACTACCAGCACTAACAACGGCAGCATCCAGCGTCTGCGGTGGAAACCAGCACGGCCCCAAGCGGTGCCACAGGGCAATGGGTGAAGAGCATCCATCTGTCCCCCTAGCTCTGCCCCACAAGAGCCAGGACTCTAACACTGCGATATGGGCCTATGTCTATGATTTCCCACCAGTAAACTAGCTGTTTTACATATAATTTATTTAATGTTTTGATTAAAACTTTTATTCAGATAATAGACATTTAACAGGTTTTTGTTTCAGAAAATTATGAACACTATGCTTCTTTGTTTCACAGCAGTAATTTTCTATTCACAATTTGTTTCAAGGAAGTTTCTATTCCCATTATAATGTTACAATTGTTTAAGAAATGTGACATTCTAGGTACCAGACATGCAAGGTCTGGAGAAAATGTCCCCTGGTGTTGAAGGATACATAGCTAGACGGAGCACTGGGCAAGGCTACTCAAGCATTACCAATACATTTTCAAACACAAGAGCGCATCCTCCCTAAGACTCATTTAAAAAAAACCCTGTATTTTTAGAATATATAACGCTTGACTTTTTGGCAAAACCTTTTCTGCTTCCAGCCTTCTGAAACACAGTCCCACAGAGCCCAAGCTCAGCTCCCTGTTGGATAAACTGCCCCCAAGCAGATCTTCTGCAGATGTTAAATACTGAACCAAAGGCCTCTCTGGGGACAGAGTCAGTCTTCCAAGCAACTAAATGTTTGTGGTCTTGTAAGCCCCTTTCCAGGACAGTTTCTCACTAACTGAGAAAGTGCATCATTTAAAAGTGTGGCTTGGGGGATGTCCCAGGTGTGCGATACAGATGTTTTGGGACTGCATGGCAAGAGATCCAAACAGCAAGACAAGAAGGGACATTTCCAGCTGTTCCTTTGATGATGAGTGGGAGATGTTACCCACTGCAAAACAACAAGTAACTTTGAGATTCCTTTTGAAAAATTGCCTTTAAAAATATAGATCTCAAGAATCCTAACACAGTATTTTTTTTTCCCCGTGACGCTGAAATAACACACTTTATAGTAATTGTTCCTTTTGGGATCCTTACAGAATTTGCTTTTAGTAGTGAAGCCAGTGCCTCATTTAAAAAAGAAAAAAAACAAAAAACCACCAACCCTAGATGATACTCTCATACCTACACAGCAGTCTTAATCTGAAAGCTGTTCAGAATGGCATATTTCCTACACAAAGAAGCCTTTCTGTTTTGTTTAGAAAAAGGAAAATGCTCGACTGCTTCCTGCAGAATTGCAGCAGTCTGAACTGCTTTGGTTGTTTACTTTCAAGCTTTGGAAACACAGAGCGATCAAGAAAGGAGGAGTTTGAAAGTGTGCAAACAAAATGAGAAGAGATGCTTTAACAAGACACCGCCAGAGGGGCTCTTTGCATCACTCTCTTTTTCTTTTTTGTATTTGTACTGTTTCCTGTACTGTTGAACTTGTACTTTTTTGTATTTGTACTGTTGAAGAGGCAACTTCAAACGAACATTACATTTTAACAGTCAAATTAAAAGTTAAAACAAAAATTTCTGATTTTAACTTGTGATGTTCAATTAATCCTGCTATATTTGCTCTCCGTGATGCAAAAGATACTGGAAGACAACAGAGCTACGTAAGAAAAACATCCCTCTACACAGAGGCAGTCTATCACTTCATCTTTATTGGCTTGAAACATTCCAGATCTCACGTACCTCACTGTACTCAGATTTTTACTTTACATTTGCTTCCCCTTAATTAAAACCTCTCTCCTTTCCAAGCCAAACAGAGCAGATGCAAAGCCTTAGAGCCAAATTCTGCTTAAGTAATTTCTTCAGCTTCAGTGGAGGTTCACTTTCACAGCTGAATCCAGTCTGCAGCGCCTCTGATAGCTTGATATTTTCAGCATTCAGTGGTACGTTGTACTCTTAAACAAGCAGAATGCATCATCTACAGAGGATCTGGCATGAAAACTAAAATTCACCTCCAATACTAACGAGCAACTTGCACTGTTATTTGCATCAGATACAGTCAATGCACTGTATCAGGATGCCAAATTACTTATACATCTCTTTGGCTAAGCCAAAAGTTATCCTAATAAGGTATATTTTAGAAAGCACGACTCTGCTGTCACCCATTCACAAATGCAGATGGCTCTACATTCTTCCTTTTACAGTGAAGACATGTAAAGAACTTGTACGCATTTCTAACTTCACAAAGACAAGGCACAAAGGGAGTTTAATACCTGATACTGCAGCTTTTCCAGTCACAGGTGTTGGTGTAGTCACCAGAGAAGCAACACTTACAACAGTAGAAGCAGCAGTCTTACTCGTGACCGATGAAGGAGACGGGCTCTGGTTTACACAGATTTGGTGTTGTTGTCCTGATGTCTTCATTGCAGGAGCTCCAGAAGATGATGAACTGGAACCTGCATTATCTATTTGCTGCATAAGGCAGAAAGACAGTGATAACATTCCTTGTCACTGAAGAAACAAGAAATTCACAAGCCCCTGTCCAAAAGCCCATACACGATGGGCAGACAGAAGTAACATGAAATTGTGCACGTCGAACTGCTACCACAAGTACTCTGATGGTATCTGGAGCCAGCAACCTGAACTCCAGCAAGGAGGTAAGCCCCTAGATGAGAAATTTGGCCCACAAATATTTTCCTGCTGCTCAGAAGTTCAGAGGTACCAGGAGAGAAACTGAACTAATCTGTCAATGCAGGTGTCTTCACTGACTCAGACAACAAATCATACTTTGTTACAAATTTAGACAACCTAGATCCACTACATACTTCTGTCATAGAAATTCAAACAGAAGTCACATTTGTTCTTTCTGAAGTAATTTGCACGTCGTGCACCGCCATCGTTTTCACGATTTATTGGCAAATAAAATAACTTAATCAACTTCACAGAGACCACAGCTCTTCTGCTTTTCAGTTAAAGAAACTAACATGAGTGAGTACAGCTGACACAGTGTTATTATTTTGGTTTGACAGATGTGAGGCCTTTCCACATCTGCTCACCAGAGCCAGAAAGGCCCTTGGGCACTCGTGTCCTGGCTGCCGTGTCCAAGGCAGGGGCAGGCACGCCAGTCAGGTGGCAGTAACTGCTGTTAGGAAGCCAGGCAGAGGAGGGGGAGGGGGGGAACATTTGAGATAAAGAGAGTGGATGGAAAATTTAAATCTCTGCAGCTTCACCAACAGCTGTAAAAACAGTGAGCAGCATTTAAAGCAAACTTCAGCATTTTCAACAACGCATGCTGATATAACTGATATAACCTTCACATATATGCCAGGGTTCAGCTCTCTAAAGGCAGCATGGTCTCGGCTTGCAACTTGTTTCATCTTTGTCCACTCCATTGGTAGAAACAGGAAGGCTGGGAAACCCTTCCAGTGAACCACACTTTCCTCTTCGCTGCCTCCTCCCCACTTCATAAACTCTACCTCCACTCCAGATAGACAAACTGCACCAAATAGATGCGTGGCTCCATCCCCACTCACTCTAGGAACACAAATGTTTCACTTTCTACCTCGCTCCATGGCAAAGCATCTCCTCCCTGGACTGCACTGTTATGACTCCCCAGGGCAGAGAGGAGTGGCACCCTCTGAACACAGTCAGAGCCAAAGGGACCGTGAACCTCAGCCACCGTGACACCCGCTCATGACAGACGGAGCACTAAACACCACGGAGAGTCTGTGATCTCAGAGGAATGGCCTACAGCCTGATCACTGACCTTCTGGGTGCAGAGCTTCATGCATTTTATGTTCTTCTGCAGATTTCTGAACTAGTGACAGATTTGGTGTTTAAAGGCCCAAAAATCTGTATAACAGCAAGAGGTGTTTCAGATAAAGCCTTTCCTGCCTACCTGAATTTTAACAACATTAAAAGCAAGAAAGTGCAAGTTTTAACTTTCCCAAAGCAAACCTTTGTTCCTTCACAGATATTTTAAGCAGAACAAGAAGCAACTGAACAGCAGCAGTTTTACACACTGCACTGGAACGCAACCATAAAGCAAATCAACCAACAATGCTGACTGGAAAGAATACCCATAAATTAGGAAGGTACAGACGCCGCATTGCAGTATGCTGGCAACGCTGTTTCTCACCTGGGCCACCCCGTTTGTGGGAACGGCCACGGCAGGAGCAGCAGCTGTGGTGATAACACCCCCTGATACCCTCAGCACTGTGGTGCCAGGTTTGGAGAGCTGGGATGAGGCAGGCGCTGATTTCAGAGACCCATCTGATATTTTCACCAGTGATGTCTGTCCACTAGGTGCAGCCTTTGAAAAGAAATTCAGCATAAGGTAAATGTAGCAATATTGTATTTGTTGGGCTTTTTTTTGTTTTTTTTTTTAAACAACTAATGCTTTTTATATTACTGGAAAATATCTTTTTTACAGACTTCTCAGTGAAAAAGGTGTTCTGTGACAAGAATAACTGGAACAAAATTACTGCCTCAAATTCAACTTTACCACGCTGTTGACTTTAAAAGAAAGCACACCTACTGCTTTTGAATTTTGGATGGTCAACTTCAGGCACTCTTGGTGAGCCTGAGTTTTGGTACTTTTTAAAAAGGGCCTTTGAGGGATCTCAAGATGACCAAGGCCAAACATTTCTAAGAGATTAAGCAGATGATCTAAGATTTCTAAGATTCAAATATTTAAGCACATTTTTGCACCTGCTCACACTCACTCCTCTAACACCATACCATTACGAAGTCCTAGAGCACATTTACAAATTAGCAACTAAGCTTAAACATGACCCACTTTGAGAAAACCAATAAAGCCGGAAAACTGTGGTCCAATACCTTCATATAAAAGTACACCTTCATACACTTCCATAGTGCAGTCATCATAATTGTACAGAGAAAAAACAAAAGGTAAGCTCTTGTAAATTGTGGTTCCTATACTTCATCCAGCAAAATGCTGACTGGTAAGAGAACCATATCATTTGCAGTTACCTGTGTAAATAAAGCGGTTTTCTGTCCAGTTATCACTTTCAATGCTTGTCCTTGTGTTGAAGATGCTCCGACTCCTACACCGCCCTGAACAACTGATGCAGTCGTCAGCTGCTTCCCAGAGCCCTGAGGAGAAGGCTGGCCAACCAGAAAGGTGCCCTGCTCCACAAACAAGTCAGGAAGGTCAGCAGTGGGAAATCACAGTTAGAGTCAATACAGGCAAAGCGTTGGTACAGCTACAAGCCTGTAGCTGGAACAGAACAGCAACATCTGCAAGTGTTCTGCGATGCAAAACACTACTCAAAGCAGAAGGCTACTGACATTCTTTCTCTCCTGAATCATCACAAATACTTGGAATTAAAGAAGAAGAAATTTCAAGTCCTTATCTTAACCCCACCCAAAGGTCTGAAAGGAAGTCTCTATCTCCAAAGACAGGAAGCACTCCAGTGCCACAAAACATTTTTTCTTCTAAAATAATGCACTGTTAATAACAACGCACGATTCTGCAACCAGAACTGGACACAGCCTTCTGCATGGAGAAGGCTTTCTAAGGCAAAAGTTAAGGGTCAAAAAGCTACAGTTCATGGTCTCCTCAGAAGCACTTGCTGCAATTTAACACACCTCATGCTCTTCAAGTTTATTCTTTGTGGCAAAGGTTGCTTAACTTGCAAGATCAGAGAGATGGCTGGGCTAGGTAAAAGGCAGAAATGGAAACACTCATCTTCTCACTTCAAAATGCATTTAGTCCCACCATAAGCACTGTACATTCAGAGCTCAGCAGGCAGAAAGCACAGCTAGAACTGGAGGCATGCACTCCAACGATCTCAGGTCGTGCATCCCTTCCTGTTTCACATTATTATTTAGTGCTCTCCTTCATTCACCTACTGTCATGCATGGCTCCCTTCATGCAATCTTATGTTTTGTCGTTTTTCCTCCCTTCCCAGCCTTGCTGTTTCTCTCCAGTAACTCCTTCATTCTCCTATCTGCAAGGCTTTCCTAGAACTCCTACACAACTTAATATTTAAGAAAGCTCTTCTAATATTATCTGTTACATCCCCTCTCTTATTTTGGAGACTCTTGCTCCCCTGCCATCACAGCCTCTTTATTCCACTCTGGCTCTTCGCCAACCTCTTGCCTGGAGGAAGTGCCCCATGCTACTTCCTCTGCACAGGGCCAAGCCCCAAGGGCTGCTGCTCTGCAAGGGGAGATCAGGGGCACAGATGTGCAACTAGCAACAGCAAGCGGTACAGCAGATGCTTGGCAGAGAAGAAAGTGGCCAGGACTGCTAGCGAGCGGCCTGAAACATCAACCTGCTTCAGCTACGATGCTTTTGCCACTGACCTGGGGCGTCTGCTTCAGGATGTAGGATGTATAGGTGAGGTGCTGTGACAAGTTACTGCTTGTGCTTTGGGTTCCTCCTCCTCCACTGTTTGTGGAAGAACCAGATTGGAGACCTGCAACCAGAACAAAAGGCTTGACTCTTCAGCATTTCTTCACCTACTCAGTCCCAACCCTGCAGTATTCTTTTCCTATAGCAACAGCACACTATAAACAAAGCATTGTCCATCAGAGCTATTTTAGCAGTGCTGTTCTCCAGATATTTCACAGTAAGTTTGATTCATAACTTAATTAACAAAGTGTTTCTGCTGGCGTCAACAGCTTGGGGTCAAACCTTGTTATTAACAATATTCAACTCTACTTCTTTCTCCTGTTCCAGACACAGTTATCTTGTCTTTTTCAAAGCTGGTTTCTTATGTTGCTAATTTCTTCAGGGTCTCATTCCATTACTTACTAAAATAGCTTTCAAACCTGCATTCATATCAGCATCAATTCTACATTGTGAAAATGCAGTTCTCTCTCTCTACAGATCATAATGAAGAGTGAAAGGCTCTGTGAATTTTGAGGAAAATTACACTGTCTGCTTTCAGCACAGAAAGACAGACATTGGAAGCCCTGCATACAACACAGTTTCACCTAAAATTGAAGGCACTTTTGACATTTCAGTCTTAAAAAGCTCCATGCACTGTATCGTTGTGAACAAAGAAACCACATCCTCTTACTGACTTTCACGGTACCAGGATGCATTACAGCAAAACCAGCAAACATGAATTATTGTAGTGATTACATTATTTAACTCATTAGATTTCCCTGCAAGACTAACTAGCATTATTCGTGGCTCGCAGAATGGCTCCTTGGGGTATCAGAAGCAGTTTTCCTTTCCCTGAAGGATTCTTGCTGTTGGTGGTGAGGTACAGTTTGGTGCCTGGTGGTAAGTTTGCCAAGTTTGCCAGGTTGGTGGCTGGTAACTGCAGTGTAGCCATCACTAGAAAGAAGGAATAAAAGAAATAAAATTACTGCTTGCAGAGGCCAGCATGCACTGAAATCTGCTTAGAATGAAAGCACTGCGAGTGGCACGCATCTAGCCTTTGATAAATCCACGTTTAGCTGGCCTAACAGCAGATTAACTCCACCAGTGATGCAGACACTTTGAATAGGTCTGGGAAAAAAGTAAATACATAAAACCTCTGTGCGCAGTACTCATGGCCACAGGCCAAAGCAGCACAGCAATGGAGTCCGCAGGCTTGCTTAAGTTTACAGGCCACACGGCACCTTTCAAACAGTCCAGAGCCCAAGCTAACATGTTCAGCTAAAGCCAGCTGCGTGCAGCAGGCTGGGTGCTTCTGCCCACATTCCCACAACTGCAGGCAATGGGGAGGATGCAAAGATGCAGTAAGAACAGTTGGGCTTTTGTTGGTTGGGTTCATGTGGAGCCCTCTGAGCATCTAAGGATCAGAATGCTGGACAGAAGTGCAAGACCTGGCTCCGTGAAAGTTCACAGGTCTCTAGCACATTCCCCAGCATATCCTGCTCATGTCCACACCCCAGGGCACCTCAAACACCCACTGACCATGTAACTGCAGGACTCAGAAAAACGTGTACTCTACTCATAGAAGAGTGCATGCCATGAAGTATTTGTGCTCTCTTCCCTCTTACAGATAGGAGTTAACATCGTCTTTATTACCACACTAGCCTCAGCCAGCCTGAACTTCCATGCAGGCCTTTCTATTCATTTTCAAGATTTTTCATCACACAATTATTTTAGAGTTGAAGGAATCATTGCAGAGCCATCATGAGCCATTAACAAGGTTTAAAATTACTCTACCTGATCCTTGAGATGTACTTTTCTGAGCACCTGTGGAAGTAACTTGCGCCTTTGTTATAGTCTGCACAGGCTGAGCAACAATTGTTCCTCCACCTCCGCTCACGATGGCTTTGGCTACACCTTGAGTCACAACCTGTTTTGGACCAACAGCCTTTGCTACTGAAGAACTAGATTTTGCCACAAGTATCTGGCCACCACTGATAGCCACCGCCTGTTTCACTGTCGACTGCAAAGCAGAACCAACTGGAACGCCAACAACCTGCAACAAATAAGTATGGGATGATATGCTTCTGGCAAGAGCAACCACTGAAGTTCTAGCTGGTATGCTACCTCCATCTCTACACGTTTCAGGGTACTTTCTGCAGGTCTACTCACATATAAAGGCTGTTTATTCTGAAACAAAATTAGACTGGCAAGAGGCCAACCCCAGGTAAAAAGCAATAAACTGTTAAACACAGCCAGGATTTCAGAGTACCCACACAAGATTAAGTACATTCAAATTACAGGGCAATTTCATTTTTCTCTGATATATAAGCAATGGATTCATTCCAACCGAGGATAAAGCTCCCCTTGGTGAAACACAAATCCAGAGATTTAGTTTCAACTCATTCATGGGAACAGACTCCCTGGGAAAACTATGGCCTCAAATCAGAATCTGCAGAGTGCTTTAATTTTGTGTACTGACAATATCTGCAGGCAAATGCAGAGCTTGCATACCTGCTCAAACAGGCAAATAAGACAGCAAAAAGGGCAACGAACTGTTGGAAACGCAAATACATATTTATTTATGCAAAATTCAACCCTCTGTACGTAATCCCTTCTGCTCAGCACTGTCCCCACAATGGAAACAGGCAAGCAGGGAGAGAACTTCTGACTTGTCTGCCATCTCGTCACTGCACCATCACCATGCCTCCCGAGAAGCTGCATCACTCCTGTCAAATCAGCACTGTAACCACTCAAGTGGGACTGCTTCCACCTTACACTAGCTCTGGTTTAGCCTTCATCCCTATTCCCCATTTGTCCTGTTCTTTTTTTTGTTGCCAGACTGCTGTCCAAGGAAAGAACTCACTTCCTCTTACAGAGAGGCCTGGAGGAGTTTCAGCAATAGCTGGTAGTGGCAGCCAGCTTTCTGGGTTGTCGGGATCCAGTTCAAAACGAACCTCCACTCCACTGTTGCAAAGGGCTAAACAGAAACGAGGCACGCTCTCTGTAAACAGCAAAATGCACCACTGCCTGCGGACCCTGCTTCCTTCACAGGGGCAAAAGGTACGCACCATATGAGCTACTCTGTGCACAGGGAGAAACTAGCTACCCAGGGTGCCTGTGCCCGAGGCACAACCAACCCCATGTCCCCAGGAGAAGTATGAGGTGTTACAAGGAAGCTGCAAGACAGAGGGCTTACAGCCAAAGATGCCCAAGTGCCTCATACCTTAGACTGCACTGTCCCCTCGCTTGTGCTCACAACTGGCTTCTGCGGTGACAAAGCTAACATGTGGCTTCCTTTCACAGTGACATATTGCTGCACAGAGGTCTGCGTGGCTGTCCCCGCTGCCGACACCTGGGGTTGCTGGGGCAGCTCTCCTGGCTCCTGTTTTATTATCACCTTTTAAATAAAATAATAAAATAAATAAATTTTACACAAAACAAAACCGACCAAGCAAAAAAAAAAAAAAAAAGCAAACAACTCTAAGTCACTGGAAATCATTTCTGGAACAGCCTGTCTGCAAGGAAGGACACATGGTAACTCAGATGTGGCTCTCACACACCACCAGGTGAACTCTCTAACTCACCTCTCAAGCCTAAGGTGCAGGCTACTCCCAACACACAAGTGTGTGAGGAGGGCTTGTACTCAAGCAGCATTCTAAATCTGAAAAGCCCTCACAGAAATTGAAGAATCTCAGACATCTCTAGTAATATTGCAGCTACTGGTCCTACTAACGTGATCCTGCATCTTTGCAAGTAGTCAGAACACTTTAAGGTTTCAAATATCTAAGCATTTTCCTGCACAGAACACATTTTTCTATTTTGCAAAGTTATAACTGTTATTATAGCTGTATATATCATAACCAGATATTGTAACTGGTTATAGACGATATCACTCCCTTGTGTATATTTCAACATGGTTATGAGTTTCTCTGAGACAGGCCCTAAATCTAACCAGCAAGATCAGCAACTCAAGAAAGGCTGTTGGTCTGCCAGGGTTTTTTTGTTTTGTTTTGTGGGGTTTGTTTTTTTAGTTGTCTGGTTGTTTTTTTTTCCCCAACACTCAGAAATCACTACAGCATTTTGTAAGAAACTCCTGATAGCTCTACTACCGTATCCCACCAAAAAAATACCTTTAAAAATAACAGCCTCGATACAACAGTGACCCAAAGGAAAACAAGAAAGGATGAAAGAGATGATGAAAAGATCACAGGAATAATAGAGCCACAGGAAAAGAAATCAAGATACATCTTTTGAGAGGTGCTAGAGAGCTCTCAGCAGCAAGACACATTTGTTCCAGTAAGCTTTATATGCACTGGAGGTTATATGGTTTGTAGCACAAATCAGCATGAAATGGTAATACTAGGCTCCCTGTCCAGGCACAAAAGCCAAGAGCAATACCTTTGTAAAAGCTCCAAGTCCTCCAGTGACTGATTTGGGGCTTTGCACCTTGGAATGACTCCCAATGGGACAAAGGGGTGGCATGGTGGCAAACAGGGAATCCTCCTGCTGCAAATAGGAAGACGTGGCACAAAAATCGGTGAAACATCCAACAATAGAAATAAAACAAGTGATTGCTAATAGAGGGTAGCACGGACAATCTGGGCAATTCCAAATTACCTGTACAAACAAGCCATTTCAAAAATCAGTCAACACTTAAGTAACAGGAATGTAACATGCTCAATACAACCTACAAAGCAAATTTTTGTTGTCAATTGACATCTCCAGCAGCAGTAACTGTTTCTTACCACATCACACACAAGTGAAAGAAATCAACACGACCCCACCAGCTTCTCACATACAGCATTTCTGGGCTGTATCACCGAGGCAGGCTAACAGCTGGCAGATTTTGGCCTTGAGAAGCCTGAGTGGGCAATCTCATCAATGGATACAAATACCTGACTGGAGGCTGCGAAGACGACTGAGGCAGACAATGTTCAATAGTATGCAATGAAAGCACAAGAATCAATGGGCACAAGCTGAAATACAAGACATTCTGCTTACACACAAGCAGGTTTGTTTGCTTAATAGTGATTGACCACTGGAACGGGGTGCCTAGAGAGGCTGTAGACTCTCCAGCCTTGGTGCTACTCAAAACCCAACTGGACAAATTTCTGAGCAAGCTGGTCTAGCTCTGCACAGGGGAGTTAGACTGATGATCCCCAGAGGGCCCTGCCAAACTCAACCATCCTGCGATTCTGTGTGCAATCTCAGAAAGAGATGAGTATCCAAGAAAAAACAAGTCATGGAGGAAAAAAAATGTTCAATTTAAATCAGCAAGCAAAATTATCTCGGATCCTGATGGCACATAGTTTTTCCAGTCATGAGTTGGCAAATAACAGTGAAGTTACCTAACGGAATAAACCACATTTCCACACCTGCAAAATGGTGCATCTCTCATTCCTGAATCTGCAGCTGGTAAAGAAGTCAAATGTATTTGAGGAAGTCTGGCATGGTTATGTTTTGTTTAATTCAAATAATTGTACTCTTTTACAGTCAGTGTGAACTCTGAGGCTGCGGTTTCATCATCCCTTAGCTCATCCTTGGGTTGGTTCACGACCAGAAAGCCCTCAGACTCTAAACCAACACTCTTGCCTCCCTTGTGCCAACACATACTGATGAAAATGGATGAGTTCTCAACCAGAACAGTTGTTTACTCTTGCTCACCACGCAGCTACACAACCACCAGCAAACAGGAGGTGTGAAGGCAAGGTTAGAGGCATGGCCAGCCCCACTAGGGCAGCACGCATACAGCCATTTTGAAGTGACTGAGGAAACGCAGGCATAAGTCATTAAAAAATACAGAGAAAACCAGCACGTAGTGAAGAGATGAAAAAGCAGTAAGTTAAGCACAATCTAACATCACATTGAACTACCAGACATCTTCCCCTTAAAGAAACCAGAAAATTAGAAGTTTTTACTAATCAGAAGACATACGGACAAGCATCAAATATATTTGTTTACAGAGTTAAGATTTTTTTAAAAATACCTTCAGATTTTAACTGATCCAACAGAATTCAACTGTTATTAATGATACACGCCTACTCTGACTCCTTTAAAACTTTACAAAAAAGAATTGCCCCAAACCACTGCAAAACGAACGTTTTTTTAACATTTTAACATCCAGCTAACAGACAAGCTGACATTTAAAGTGCTACTTCAAACAACTGCTTCAGAGAGCAACCTTCCACGCATTTTTCTTAACAGAAGTAGGAAGCATTTCATTTCCAAATGGGAAACAATTTGCCCTCTGCAGGCTGGCTGGAAGGCCTTCCCCCCTCCCCTCCATCCTCAGCACTAATATTCCTGTGACTTGAAGACAGGGAAATGCTCCTGTTTGCAGCAGCACACCCACTGGCTGCCTTCAGAAAGAGCCTCACTGCTGCCGTTTGGCTGCCAGAAATATCCCTCCCTGCGTAAGACGTGGGAGAGATTTTATCTGAGGTAGTTTCAGCTCTGCACCTTTACAGCTTCGCAGATCAGAACATGAACCCTATTATCACTCTTCGCTTATACCTCCATTTACTCCACTGAATATGAATATTTTTCTAAATGTAGGCAGTTGTACAGCCACTAAATGACCTACTTTCAGGCTGCTGAGAACAGCTGCCGCACCAAACAAGGAATCCACTGGAGTTTTTGGGGTGGGCACCACTGGATTAATCACAGACTGTCACTAACAGAGTGAAACAGATCCTCATCTGCTAAAGAAGGCATTTTGAGAGCTGTGCCCATAACAGATTTCCTTGTAGGAAAGTGAAAGATGAGGGGCCTTTAATGGAGGTGTAGGCAAGTGGAGCTGCAGGAATTGATGCTGTCACCTTGTGCAACCACCGCAGGGGCACAGCTGCTCCAGTGAATCCTCGTGTGCAACAACAACCAAAAGGAGCTGCCTGAAATGCAGCACTAACACTACGATGACCTACTGAATAGGAAGCTGGATTGTAAACGGAAGGTACACACCTAGTAAGAACATTACCTTGACAGCTGAGGTGACGAAGCTGCTCCCATGGCTCTTGGACACAGGAGATCCGGCGCCGTGCGAGGCCTGGCACGCACTCGTCACCTTGCTGGTGGGGCTCCCTGTGTCGGGACACAAAGCAGACTGCAGGTGAGGGCGGGCAGCGGGGCTGCTGAACACAGCACACCATAACAGTGCTGTTTTGTCTCGATTCCCTATGGTCCACGAGGCACACAGAACAAGGTGCATCAGCAGGAGTTGGCACGAGCACAAAACAAATTAATTCTCATTACAAACATATCAGGCCTTTGTCTCCATCACTTCTATGGAATGAGAACGGACATTATTTTTCAACATTTGAAGAGTTTCCCATTTGCACTTTACTCCAGCTGGAGCTAAAACCCAGCACAGCCCTGCAGCTCCATGAGGCCAGCTGCTCCTCAACCTCCACGTGCAAGACCCATGCCCCTCACAGATTTCTCTCCACTCAGAGCTGTTGGTTGCAAACTGTCAGGTAAATCCTGGATGACTGCGTGCATTGGCTGCAGGTGTAACACATGACATTAGGACAGTCAATGAGCTTCCACATCAGAATTTGCTGCTGAAAATGTAGCTCCCTCCGCTGCCTGGAAACGCTCTGACCCTACTCTAGCCTCAGACACTGGCAACGAGAAGGTCTGGAGGAAGGAAATCCATGGCATGGGAGGAAGAAAGAAGGTCAGAGAAGGAAGGGCACGGTGAGGAGTACCTAGAGGAAGGGACAGAGCAAGGGAGGGAAAAGGAAGAAGTAGAAATGAGGAATGAAGACAGGTCCCCGTGTCTGCAGAATCCTGCTTCTGGAAAACTGTGCCGCAGCCTCCTGCTGCCCCCCGAGGTGGGTGGGGGTCCAGCTGTGAAGGCCAGTGATGAACTCACTCTGTTGTATACTCAATGTATACAACCCACTGCTGCTCAGCAGCAGATGGGTCACTGCTGCCAGCCTGGTTTTGTAGCTTCTGTTGTTTAAGAGATGCCAAAGCCACAGACCACACACGTGAAAATAATAGCCTCTCACACAGTTGTATTACAATCTGCACTTAGAAGTAAACAATGCGGCCATTTCTCAAAACAATGGCATTTGTAAAGGCTGGCTTTCACAAAACACGAAGTTTCAGGTGTTACCCTCTTTTCAATATGATCAGCAGTTTTATCAAAAATATCCTGACAGCTTTGTCCATCATATCACACTGTGCTCAGCCTATCTGGCTGCTTTTGCCAGAAAGCCAGCTCCACATCCCCGTTATTCCACACAGGGCCTGGTGACGAGGCTATCCAACAACAACATATGGGGAGGGCACTAATTGTCTGCTCTGGTGCTGATCTGATTTGGTTTGTGTAGGATGCAGGGAAGTGGCAGGAATACAAGGGAAGGGAGAGGCCATTTCTGTCAGGGCAGTCTGTCCATACATCACACTAACGTGGTGGGAAACTGCCCCTGCACTGGTGTTCAGACCTGCATGCCCAAACCTTCCAGTGCTTCTACAGATCCTATCCTCCATGTAAAATCACTACTAGGAGAACATGACAGTTACCCAAGCCATGGCAAACCATGTATGCAGAACAGACAGTCAGGCTGGAAGTAAGAAAGAAACAGGAGAAAAAGCAAAACAAAAACTACTGGTGAAAGACCTTCAACATTGCCAAGAAAGCCCCAAAACGTACTTGAAACATTCAGCTACATTTCCCCTACTAATTCCTTCCGTGACAAAATTAAAACAGACACAACATGACAGCGGTGTTCCCTCAGATAAAAGGAGGGAGTGGTAGATTTTTTGCATTTTCGAGCCATGAACAGTTTGTGTTACAGGGATGCTGCAGTTCAACACATGGCTCCGAGAACCATTCTAAGATGTTGGTAAGCACACACCCACACAAAACAAGTGGGCAGATAAGATAGCAGTTCCTGACCTTCCTCCAGCCCCTGCACAAAGATTAGCACCCACCATCTGGCTCTCCCGCTCCTGACCCCAGGCCCCTTTGGTGCACCGAGGGAGTCCAGTTGGAGGAATCCAAGCCAGCTGCAATCAGACCAGCTAGGAGCTGAGAGCAGTAACAGAAACTAACACATCTGTTCTGGTAATCTGGGTTTATTGGCCATTCCAACACATATTCTGCGCTGACCTGTAAGTTGCTGCAAGTCCCATGCTCTTTGCCCATACTCAAGATACGGTCCTATCTCTATTCACCACAGTCCATACTACTTTTTCCCCTTTCTTGGCTATAAAGAGCAGGCTCTCTCTGAAGAGAGATCTGTGAATATGATTTGGGGTTTACACTATGTGTTGCTTCCTAAACGAAATTATGCTGAACTCTGACATACCCTCGGCCATGCTGCAGGACACTTCAGCAAAGCAACCTCTCTCTCTCTCTCCTTGCTGAGTACTTTTCCAACTCTACAGACTGAAATACTGTTGTAATAATTTTCATTTTAAAGGCAGAGTAAGCTTGAATGGGTAAGACCAAGCCACTGCTTTCTGTGGTCACACTACACACCTGTGCTTGTGGCTGCTGCTCCAACCATCTGTCCAGGCTTGTCCACAATAACATACGGATTATTAATGACTGAGCTAGAAGAGCCTTGCTTCATGTGCACCGGAGTGGAGGTTGGGGTACGAGGTAGCGGAGATGGACTAGGGGTCGATATTGGAGAACCTTCAGAAAAAAAGTCCAACGCTTCTATCTTGTAAAAGTTGTGAGAACACAAAAATACAACAATAGTAGTTCTTTAACAAATGATTTAGAGAAGGAACATCTTTGAGGATGCATTTCCCAGCCTAAGCCAGATCACAGAACTTGGAGAAGAAAGAGGGAATAAAATGAAAGCTGAAGGAATGTAAATTGCTATAGATCTTACCTACCCCAGGTATTTTCTGTCTACCAAGCCAAACAGGGTTCAAACGGATCCTGAGAATTCTGAGGTGGATTAACATCATCTAAACCATTCTCACTGCCAAGTCCAGTCCACCCAAGAAAATAAATGAAGAGAGCTGAGCTCCTTGATATGCACTCTCTTTCCCTCACGGAGCCCATACTGGGGGCATCCAGAGCCAAGGACCAAGCAGTTCATGTAAACAGGCTGTGCCAAACAGCCATCAGGCAGGCCAAGCCACTCTCGTCTCTTTGCTGCTCTCATGACAGCAGGAGCCCTTGAAAGCAAACACTGTGGCACGTGCAACTTCTGGGTAAGAGGGCCAGGAGAGAGAGTTAAAAACAGAAGAAAAAAAGATGCACAAGAGGGTAAACAAGAAATGCAGAGAAAAGGACAGGCAAGAAAGTGATCAGAGAAAGATGGCAGCAAGTACACTAAACTTCAACTGCCTGTTAATCTGCTTTCTTGGCAGTGACTGACTATTAAAATGGAACATAAATAACCCCATGTCTTATGAGCTACTCTTGAAAGTTGGAAGGGTGATGCTTCTCAGCAAACCCTTGGAAAAGTACTTAGCATAGAAACATTTATACAGCAAAAATCTATAGAATGCACTATAATTCTTGCTTTCTGGACAGACGTGGAAAAAGAAGATTAAGAGTAAAGCTTATTGAGAAAGAAGAAAGCATGCGGCATAGGTTCAAATATAATCACTAGTACTTTAAAGATGTCATGGAAAAATATTGAAATTTAAAAACAAAAAAACACGATACTTGAAAACGAGCTGGTAGTAGATCATCAGAAATCACACATGCTGATAGCTGGTGCTTCACCCTCTCTAGCCTGAATGTCAGAAAACAAAGGGATGTAGCAGGTCACCTTTCACCTTCACGTGACACAGCGAGCTGCATGTTAAAACCTGAAGTAAAATATCTTCTAGTGGATGGCATCACACCCAGGCAGGGAAGGGACTGTAAGCCAAGTGAGTAAACAGCACTTTGACCACGTTTGGTTGGGAAGTTATCAAAAGAACATCACATTACTCACTGCAGTGAGATGGAAATTTAATCCAGAGGGTGTACTTTTGGAAGAGGAAGACCAAAGCTGTTCCGTTTGAGGAGATATTGCAAGTATAAGAGGGACTGTTCAAGTGAACAAGGTTGAAAATTATTTGCCCAATAATCAGAAAAAACTCTTTTTAATCCGTCCCTGTTGTCTGAAAGAGGGAGGAAGAAGAATGGCTTCTTCCCATGTACAAACAGCCCAGATAGAAGATGCATCCTTGCCTGGGCCTTTCTGTGGGTAGCAGCCCAGTTAAAAGACTGCCATCTTCACACCTGAAAACATTCATAAACAGGGAGAGAAAAGCTCTCGTCCCATGCCTGATCTGATGTGAAGCACTTCACACTTGTATTTTTTCTTCCTTGAACATTAAGAAAGGCGTTTAGATTCTAGAGTTTCCTACTGCCTGATGTTCAAACACTGCAGGCAGTGAGGGAAGGACACAAACCAAGTCCAAGGGGTTCAATCCCCTTTTGCAGGGTGAAGCACTGAAGATAGGCAAACTAACATTCACCTGATACAATCTTGCAACTCATGGTGATAGGCTGGAAGGATTTTCCTGGTGACTCTGCAGGGCTTGGAATCTGACCTTGAGGCACTATTTTACAGCTAGCTGCAATGGGTTGAAAGGCTGAATTTCCATGAGAGCCAAAGGGAACTTTCTGTGTGGCTAGTTTGGTGGGAGTCCGTTCTATCGAAGATGGCAGGGAATAAAACGTGGCATGTCTTTCAGTTTCAGCATTCCCAGGGAATCCTGATTAAAACAGGGAAAAGAAGAGAAATAGTTCTTAGGCTGAGACATCTAATTCCTTACTGTGCTTCTCTACACAAACAAAACTAAGGCAGGACAAACACCCTCTTGAAGGAAGTAAGGAGACAGCAACTCCTGGGTGCTGCTGGAAGGAGAGAAAGGGGGGTAAGGGAGTTCCCCCTGTGCAAGTCTGGTGGATTTGTCTCTCAAACAAAGAACAAAATGCTATCATACATAGCTGGTGCAGCTTCTGTAGGTCACAGCCACCTCATACACATTCTCTTGAACAGGCCTCTCCATTGACCAAAAGCTGTTGGTAGTTTGTGTCCACAGTCAGGGTTCCACACAGCTAAGGCAGAATTTCCTTCACAGGAAATCTCCCAGTGCTTTTGCTGGAGTAAGAGCACAAGGAGACAAACTACTGCCTTTTGATCTCAGTTAAGGAACCTGCCTCATTCGATGTAGAAGGAGATCAATTAACCTTGACCTGATGAAAGAAGCCGCTGTCAGTCTGCATAAGAAAGAGACAAGTTCACGCAGTACCTTTAGTGGAGGAAGGAGGTATCTTCACATTGCAGTAAGAGCCTGTGCATATAAAATTTGGTTCGTTTTCCCCCTTTTTTTGGCTGTGCTGCCGTAAGAAAACACTGCACTTAAACACAGCAGATATTCTTCTTGCTGAGCCAGAACAATGCCCCTGGCAGAAAGTGCACCATGCAAGACATCAGTGCTGCAGCCATTCCTTTAATACAGGAGTGTCAGGATAGATCACAAAAGGAATGAAACCATGCTGCATGTGATTGTATTCTGAAAGATAGAGTTGCCACTTCCAGTATATTTCTCATACCAATACATGTGAACAATCAAAGACTCCCTTGTTTCTCAGCCCAGTTAACAGGTCAGTCTTTAACAATGTGTATTTCAGAAAAATAAATTAAATGCTAACAGAGACACAGTTTTTCCTACTTCACATAAACTTAAAAACAGAACAGTGTGCCCAAGTGGCCAGCACCTAGCTTGTTTCAGGCAATTCAAATGATGCTACAACATCAACTGCTGGCACACTGCAGTGGGCACTGCACTGCCAGACCTTACAGGGCAAGGTGAGGAGACCATGACATGCAGACACCATCCCTCAGGCAAATGGACATGACATCTATTTTGCTCTCTATTTTCAACACCTCAGTTGTATCAAAAGCTTTTTCCAAACTCATCTCATGTTAGGAGTCAACATAAATAACTGAATACACCACCAGACTAAACGTATACACTGTCCCCAGAACACTTAGAAACCTAGCAGCTCTAGGAAAATAGCCTGCAAGAGCAAAACTACAAGTTCTGTTCAACAACCTTTTTCCAACCGCTTGTGCTGCAACTACATAAAACCCCATGCTCAGCAAGTTTAACAAAACAGAGCTCACTCAACAAACTCCAGATTTAAGGAAAAAAAAAAATCAAATAAATGGTAACAATTTCTGAATTACGTTTCCTAGTGCAATAACAACATAATTATCTGGGGTGAACAAGCAGCAGGTATCAACCTTTAAGACGAGAAAACAATTAGGAGAAATTATCCAGAGGAGGTGAAGTTCCAGGAATTTGAATTCCACCAATACCCATTCGCTTTACCTTTGTCTACAGAAGCATCTGGGCTGGAGTCCCGCAGCTGCTTAATTGGCGAAGAGGCTTTAACCGGTGCTGGGATGCTCAAGGGCAGCGGTAAAGACGCAGGAACATCAGAAAGGTCCGACTCTGAAGAGTGGGCAAAGAGATACTCCTCGCCAAGGGAATACCTGTGTAGCTCCACGTCCACGACCTTCCAGAAACAGGTGAAATGAGCGACGTTAACATTTGGGAGTTAGGCGAAGAGAGTGAAAACAACCATGCCTTTTGTTTCTACTATAATTACTTGATAGTGTCTGGAAACCTCTCTCCTCCTGCCCCCAGCTCTGCATAAAACTCCCACTCATTTCAGCAAGGTTCCCAGAGGTCCAGCAGCACCTGATGCAGAACAACAATCCTGTAACGCTGAACTGCTCTGGTCACCTAGTGTCCATGGGGAGCCAGGAACAGCAACCATGGCAGGGGACACAGCCCAGCTCCAGGCAGCCCCCAGGGACAGGCACAGAACTGCAGAGCCTTTTCTGCCTTTTTTTGTTTGTTTGTTTTAAATAGAGTCCTAACAAACACACCACTGCAACATTATCTACTTTTCAAAAAATGTTTTTAAATCTATGCAGGCATCCCTCATTAATGTCTTCTCCACAGACTGAAAAGCTGAAATAATGCAAATTCACAATAAAAAATTTCCATTCACTACAGTACAACGAGGGAAAAACAGAAGAAACTTTAGGGATATAACAAACTGGGTTATTCATTCATTTATTTTATTTAAAGCTCTAAGGGTTGATTTTCCATAAAGGTACCAACACAGGCAGCAAATTTACTTAATCTGCTGCAGGATATCAGCAGGATAGCTAGGTCAGCTCTTAAGCTCTTGGTGTAGATCTGCAGGGAATGGAAACCAAGACATCTGGTATCAGAAGCTCCACAAAGAAACAAAATTTAAAACTGTAGTACTTATTAAATTCTTCATGAAAGAAGAACTGGAAACAGTTTCCCCTGAACTAGAAAAGGAAAGAAATGCCTGTTGTCATGAACAGGGACGAGGTGTCACAAGCATTTCATTTAATAACAGATCAAAATCTACATTTAAGAAATCACAAAAATAAATGAGTCTGACACAGCGCTCAGTCCCTTACATCTTTTTCTTCCCAAACATCCTGAAGGGAGCAGGGTACACACCAGCCCTCCCACTCACCGTTTCTGCGCCGAGCGTCTGCAGCCCCGTGTAGGTCCTGTCCAGCTGGGTACAGCAACACAAGAGGCTCACATTAACAAGGGCAAAGCAATACAGTGCACTGTAGACTATAGCTAATCTGTTTGAAAGGAGTGGAAACCACTTCAACTGAGCAGCAACACAACTTTTTTTTTTTTTTTTAATTCACAGGATCAGAAAAGCGTGTGCTGTCAAGGACCCTCCTCTGCAAAGAAGCCAACCACCACCCAAGGCCCACACGGAAGTGAGAGGGAGCAGAAAAGCTGAGGAAAATGAGGTTTGTTGGGGAGATCCCTCTCAGTCTAAGGGTATCCTCTGAGGAGTGTCCTTTCTTATTCCCAGGGTCACTATAAGTAAATAATAACAGGAAAAAAAATCAAAGATGTGGTTTGAGTTAGGTATTTAGAGCAGCAGGAAATTCAGAATTGTAGGTGGGGTTTCAATAAACCTAATCACGTGGCTCACGTGAAAATAAACAGGCTCAGGACTTAATGCCTCTAATGCTGGGCACTGCTAATTAGAAGTAAAACAAAAGCAATGGCCTAGTTTTCCAGGAGTGCTGCATGCTCTAAATCCTGTTGAATGTCACAGGACAGGTGAACGACTGGAATCAGGGCTCTGTTCAGAAGGAATGAATGGGAATCTCAGCCTGTCCCTGCCTGCTCTGCCAACAGAGAGAGTCTCTAGCCGATACATGCAAAGGCAGAAGGAATGGAACAGACACAGCAATTACTTCACCAAAGGCCCTGCAATAATCTGCCCAGCTAAAGCCAGTGAGAGCATGCTGAAGACCTCATACTGCGGTGAAACAACGGGTAAGCGCTTTGCTTCTGCAAAGCTTGCTACACCATGGCCTCTAACAGAGGCACAGGAAGAGACTTTTCTGGATCTCTTTTGATTCTCCAGTTCAACCATTCAACCAACATGCAAAAGAACAGCAGGGCATAAATACAGAGAGGGCAGAAGCGCACACACTCACAAGCAAACACTCTTCCAGATTATGCAGGAGAGCCTCTCTCTCAAGCATTCTGTTCAAATACCTTCAGATTGTGTATGATATCAATCCTCTTGTTCTGGCTATCCTTAAAGTGTATCTGGACTCTGACAGGGAATTCTCCCCAGCCTCTCCTGGTCAGGTGAAACGGAGGTTCTCTGGAAACAAACAGCGATTCACACTTCGCATCAAAAGGGGTACAGCCTTCACTCATCTTTGTCAGAAAGCCGAAGACTGCTTGTCTGACTGACAGCTACAGCTATCTTCAGGCCTGCTGTTCACCAGAGAGAATGCAATCAAAGCACAAATTCTCCTTTCTCTGGAGAGCTGAAAACACACTTTTATTTTGCACAAGCAGACAGAAGAAAATGGAGTAACAGCTGGATGAGAGAATATGGGAAACAAACATTCTTTTAAAAAAAAGAAAAAAGTTTACAATGCCAAATAAAAAATACTTGTTTCAAAAAGAAAAAAACAACTAAGCTCCTAGGACACTGCTGCAAGCTGAGTTTTCAATGCAACATTTTGCAATCTCTTTCTGCTGTTCCCTACCTAGTAAGGTAAAGACATACTCTTCATCTAATGCCAATGGAACGATATGTAGATAACACGGAAAAGCTAACTCCACCAGTGTCATTCTCCAACCTAAAAGGAAGGGCATTTACCATAACTTTTAAAATATATTTTAGTTTGTTATCATAAACTGCAAATGCAGCTTTGCACAGAAGCAAGAGGTTTAAATGTTATTTTTAGTCCAGAACACGCATGTTCATTGAAATGCCTGGGACGGTGTGACAGGAAGAGACCAATTCACCAGAGGAGATTAAAACAGAAGACAAACAGCACTGACATCAGATACCGGGAACTGAGAAAGGCACAAGAAGACAGCAGTCAAGTGTAATTTAGTACATTATACCAGAAGTATAAAGGAGTTTGTTCTCATGCTGGCAGCGTTGCCTTCTCAGAATCATTAGTGAGCCTTTCCAACACTTCTCATCTCAGATACGCCTTTCCAGGGGTGCCTTGCAGCCTGGTTAACAACTTTAGAATTAAGTTGCCATCCTGTAGCCAGGCTGTCTGCCCGCTTCCCTCCAGGCAGACAGCTGAACAACATTCGGAGAATAACTTCTTCAGGAAAACAAACTAGTTTGAAAGAATTCTCCTACTGTCTTGAACAAAGGAACAAGAATGAAAAAGACAGTGAATTTTCCTGCAGTAGTGAACACAGAATCGAGTTTGCTGATCTCTACAGGATCTCAATTTTGACTATAGGTTGGGAGAAGACAGGGAAGCTGCCCTGTTTCTGCAGCACCAACAATCTTACACTGATGGGAAACTGACTCCTTGCAGCACAAACTCAATGCCACAGATCTCACTACAGTAGAGAAATACTTGGGAGAGGGATAAAACTTCTTGCCTAAACACAGATGTATCACTAAAACTACAGGTAAAGCAGCACTCGGAGTGCTTTTTTAGCTTTTCCACGCTGCACTGGGAGGCAAGCAGAGAACACCTCTTTTACAAGGTGACAGTGTAATGCATACAGGTACACAACCTCACAGAGACAACATGAAATGAAACAGTTTCATTAGTGCTTTCAGCAAAAGCTGATTTATTTTTGCTATTATTCTGAGAGTTAATCCAGACAAGCTGGAAGCTTAAGACAAACAAGACATGCAAGACAAAACCCAGAAAAGAAGGTTCTAACTTTCTGAGAAATTCAGCGTTGTAAGCTTGGCAAGCATACAGAGCAACAATCGGAAGAATTTCTTATTACCTCACTTCCACCAGGTCATTAGGTTTGTAGCTGGGATGTAAGAAGAACCAGACTTTCTTGACAAAATGATTTATGCTGGGTTCTCTCCGAGAGCCTCGAACATACACCATCCATTTATGGGTAGACTGATCGTTTTCTTCTCTCTTGTCAGGGGGAATGTACCTGGCAAAATAAACAAACAAACACACACACACAATAAAAAATCCCAAGTAGATAAATACCACAAAAAGAATTTTGGCAAAGAGCAGGCAAAAAAATTAGAGAAGGTAAACTGCCTATGCTCCTTACCCCGTACACTTCTGCCCATTATTCTATATTCTGACAGTTCAAACTGCAGAGAAAACTCCTCTAGAAACAAAGAGAAATCCCACAATCTCCTCTATAATTCTAATATATCTCCTCCATTCTAGCGCTCAACTGCCATACGAAATCCATCCATCTAAAAATTTGCTTCTTAATTAGGAAAACTTAATTTTAATACTGTACCACTGTCAAATCCCCTTCGCCACCCTTTGTGAGCTATCAAGAAGTCAAACTGCTCCAGAACAAACATCAACAACTCTGCTATTACCAATATAAAAAAAGCAATTAGTCTCATAAATTTTTAAGAAGCCTCTCAGTCAACACTTGGTTCCAGTCCCAGGATTAGGTAGTGTTAGAATTGTGTCTTAAAAATCTAAGTTGCGTCAGTCAACATTTGTTACCTTCTACGCAAAAGGAGAAGACTGACCAGGAGTGGAAGGGCAGAGAGTTAAAATCTTGACTTGCTTATAGGTTCCTAAAAACCAATGCCTTTATTAACTGTATGTTTACTTATCTTAAAATTTGGGGGAAGAAATATAAAACCAAAATAATTTCTCCAGACTATGTTGTACATTCATAATTTTTTTCTCATTCTGTTAATTTTGTGAATTTGGGTTGGATTTTTTGGGGTGGAGGGAGGCTGGCTCGTTTTGCTCTTTTCGTTGTTTCGTTTTGTTGTCCCTACGGACACACTGAAACAGCAATTATGGCAACTTGCTTTCCAAAATTTCCATAGGAAAACTTGTAATTTTTAGCTGGACAGCAACAGCTAAAAGAATCCCCTGAAAGGAACAGACCTTAAAACCTTCACATACACTCAAACGTCTCTTTCCCCAATCAAAATGCTGTTGCAGACGCACAGGGAGGGCAGCCTTGGGTACAGTGATTATTCCAGGGCAGCACCTCACAGTCTAACAGCCTAGCAATTTATTTCTCCCCAATTTCAACCTCTTATTTCACCTAACCCTGAAACAATGGCCACCACTAAGCCTCTGGATACTCACTTGGAGACGTTGCCAACCACAATCGTTTTCTTCACGTAGAGCCGTGACGTCTCGTCGTTTGACAGCCCTGCATTTCGTTGTCCCAGTTTCTGGGAGCTTGGAACACCCAAACTGTCCTGAGGGGAGGGGAAGAAAGAAAGACAAACAAAAAAACCCAAACATTCCTCTTCAATATTATTTTGTTTAGCACTAGAAAAGTAAGATTTTGTTAGAGAAGTAAATCTGCATAACTAAAATGAGAGACCAACAATGAATTAACCCTGATGGTATTCGCATCGCTATCTGGCCACATTTAAGCAACCCAGGCATGCAGCAAGATGTGGCACCTGGCCCCGTGCACGCTACAAAGCTGCGCTGGCCGTGTGTCATGCAAAGCAGCACGGGGCTGAGCTACGATTCCAGCCTGGGTTTCAAAGCAATGCTTCTGCACTCTCTGAAAAAATCAAGCACCACTACCTGAAAGATCAAGTATTGCTAAAGTGGCATCATTTGGGTAACTCATTAGAAACAAAGTAAGCCTCCCACAAGTGTCTTCTGAAAATCTCTTTCCAATTCCCAACCTCTGCTGCCTTGAGGGACTGCAGTGCTGCTTTGCTGCACAGAACCAAGGCTGAGCTCAGGAAAAGAATCCTGCTCCAGCTAAATAAGCATGGAAGTCAGCTGTACCACATCACTGGTATCTAGATAAGCCTACAGATTCACCCCAGCCCCTGGGCATTACAAAACCACCCTCAGCGACCCCGCAGCACAATCTCAGCTCTCACACAGTGCTCAGGACGGCCTGAAGCAATGCCATGACCGCCTGCACCCAAGCACAGGCTGCACTGCCATCAGCATGGGAAAGACTTTTTTCTGCAACTGCTGGACAAAGGAACTTCCAGAGAATGAGGACTGCTGTCCTCTGCAGCTCCAAGCAGTGTCCTGCCCTGAGCACCTGTCTGCTGGGAGACACATAGGAAGCAGTGGGTTTGGGAGGGACAACTACACCTCATGTGACATCGGTGATGCCCAGACTGGAGCAAGGGCAGCCCCAGAACCCTGGCACAGCTGCTGCTCCTCATCTCCCCCTCGGCCACCTCTGGGCCACCAGCTGTGTTGGTCAAAGATGCAACATCCTACACCCACACAACACAACCATTCCACCACAGCCCCTGGTGCAGGAACACAAGGGGTCTGTGTTGGGTCTGGCAGCTCACAATGCAGGTGGGTCCACAGCATGTAGTGTGCACCTACCTGCTGCTACAGGCCTAAGAAGGGTTTCAGTATGCTGCTGCTCTGTTATCACGGAGTCATACACTGCTCACTGGATGCAGAATCAATGCTTTTTCTGTCAGACGTTACTGCAGCTTGTTCAACTGCAGACCTGCTAACCCACCCGCGGCATGGTGCTTTCTTGAGGCAGCACTGAGCAGCCCTGACCCCCAGCTCTCGTGCTTCATCCACTCTGAGCCCCCAGGGGCACCCAGGGACGGGCTGCAGCATCGCTACCTGTGGCCTCAGCAGACCCTTAAGACCACTGCTGAGAATGACATGCCTTGTTCTCTCCAGGCTCTGCCCCTTCCAGCCTGAGTTCCACCGGCACAAAGCCCTTTGCTTACACTGCAAACTGCCCCCCTGCCCAGGGCAGCAGCAGCACTAACAGGCTGGGAGCAGGAGAGGGTAAGAAGCAGATCTTCAGCAAGGTGGGTGAGAACACAAAGAGCTCCTGGTATGAGCACCAAGTCCAGACAGACCTCCAGCAGCACGGCCACCACTCTCACTTCACTTTACCCGGGCAGCACTTCTGCTCTGTCTCTGGTCCAGGCTGTTTGGCAGCCGCTCGTCCGCGTCCAGGCTGCCGCTGTCCCTGTCCAGCAGGAAGTCGTTGTGCTGCGAGAGCGAGTCGCTCTCCGAGGGGTTGGCTGACGGCGCGTCCGAGCCCTGGTGAGCAGGGGACGACGAGCGGGAGGGCGACTCCAGGAATTTCTTGATTGAAGGGTGATTAAGAATCGTGGCATCACATGACCTGGTCCCCTGCAACAGACACCAGGCACATCCAGTCATTATTTTCCTGCAGCCCAGGGAAAACAAGGCTAAACCAAAAAAGAAAGAGTCAATGCACAAATAACGAGCAAACACCCAATCACCTGCCTTGCAGGAAAAACATGCCACGGAAGACAGAGGCTCACAGCAGTCCTACAGAAACAGGGCCCCATATTGAATCTGTTCCTCCAGACCTTCTGGTCCCAGAAATCCACCTGGCTGTGGGAAGGATGGCTGCAGCCTGCCCAAACACCTGCAGCACCCCCTGGAAGTAAGGGCCTCCCTCCACCTGGGGCACGCCTAGGCCCTCCCTGCACACAGAAGGATGGCAGCTGCCGATTCCTGCAGGCAAGCAAGGCACCAGGACGCACCAGGCTCCTCAGCTCCACAGCAGCCAGTGGCCCTGTCCATGCCCAGGGTGAGTGCCATGCATCAGCGCCCTGTCTGCTGCCAGAGTCTAACAGTAACAGCATGCTGAGGCACGCCTGCAAACCTCCATCAAAAGGATGTTTTGGAGATAATCCAGGATCCTCCTAAAGCTGCACAGGGTGGAGGAGAGCTGTTTAAATCTCTTGGGGTTTTTGGTTGTGAGTCCATCCCTCCCTTCCCTCCACTACTACGGCAGAGGCTTTGTTTTTTACCCCCCTGTGTTTGCTTTTAACCTATGAAGCAGCAAGGAAAACATCCACTCAAAACGAGCATCCCTCCGCTGCTCCCAGAGACCAGTCCTGCCTCCTGTCACCTCAGCTTGAGGAGGAACCAATGAAGCAGGCAGGAGCAGCCCTCTGCCAGCAGCAGAGCTGGCAGCCAGGCTCAGCCCCGCTCCCGGAGCCAAAGCTGTCACAGACGCAGTGGTGCCTTCCCTGCAGCCCCAGCGGAAAGCAGCTCCTTTCTCCCCTGCTTGCAGCACCCAGCTCAGCACCAAGGGCAGGTCGCAAACAGAAATGAAACGAAAAAATGGGTTGGTTTGATTTTTTTTGGTCCTTTGTAGGATTACTTGTAATCCACATCAGTCCCTGACCCAAAGTTCTGCCACCTTGACAGGGGGTGGCATGGGGAATTCACCTGAGAGCCCTCTGTCCAGCTGCCCACCAGGCACCTGGCAGAAGCAACTACCAGCTCCCAGCTCAACCACACTTAAGAGTTTTGAAACCGGAATCCTGGACTTTGGTATGTGGAGAACAGAAACCCTATCAGTGTTCCAGGCATTTGGAAGAACTCCATGGGGAAAAAAAAAAAAAAAAACCAGCAAAACTTCAAAACAAGAAAATTCATAACGAAATTGCCCCCTTCTCTTCCTACAAGCCTTTTCAAGACAGTCATAAATGAACAAATCAATAAGCAACAACCCATTTCGCTTTTCTTTCATCCACTGAAGTGACCAACACTTCATCCACTAATTTGTAGGAAAAAACCCAACAACTACAACCAGAAGGCATCGTAAGCCCCAGCACCCAGTCGCACTGGGCTGAGATACTGCTTACGTTTAGAACAGATCAGGAATTTGCAAATCATCTTCTTGCAAGCTCCCAAGCGTTTACATAACAAGCACGCTGAGTTCAGATACACAGATTCCCAAAAGCAGAAATAATCACTCACTGCCAACGAATGTAAGTTAACACCACATCAAAACCAGACATACACATAAAAAAATGAAACCAGTAACAAGTTCAAAACAAAGAAAGAACTGATTCAGCCAGCATGCAATTAGAGTTCTAGAAACAATTTAAAATGCAATCAAAGATACAGTTACACTAGCCATGAGCCGATAAAAGCTATGAGAAAATAAACACAGCAAGGTCACACCAGCAAGTTTTATGATCACTTTAAAACAATTAAAGAAGTTATTATTTCCGGAAAGCGTGAAAGTCAACAAGGAAAGAAACAAACACTCTACATGGCAGAACAAGGAAAGAGCACGGGGCAGAACGGGCCCTTGCTGACATGTGACGACATTGGATAAAAGTCCTTCAAGAGATCAGAATCTAGCTCAAATTCTTCAGCCACCCACACAAAAGCCAAAGGCAGAGGAGGGATGTCCAAGCCTCCCAGGGCTGCCACCATCTTTCTCAACTCTAGTTGCTCAATTCAACTTCAGTGAGAGAAAAACAAGCAGGCCTTTTTTGCTCTGTCTTCTAGAAATCAAAATAGGAAAATACTAATAACAACGTGAGCCCTCACTTGGTAGAGAAACGTCCACGGTACTCGAGTGACTCCTCAGTTCTCAGCACACATCTGGTTTTCAGGATCAGCCCAGATTTTTACTGGAGAATAGGTAACTCCCTGCCTGAAACAATGGTAACTGAAATAAGGAAGCTGGCATGGCGGTCACAACACCGGGCCACTCGGGACACAGTGCTCAGAACCAGAGGGTTAACAAGCAGGAGTTCTGCTGTGGCATTCCTTCATCTCCTAGTGGACCTGGAATCTTGTTGTGACAGCTCCTTGGTTCACCCCCTGCTCTGTTACTGCTGCTATCAGCCTGTTTACCACACCACTACCAGAAAAGCTGCCTGGAAAAAGGGAGGATGGTTTCACGGCACTGCCCATGACTCCAGAAATCTTTTTTTTCTTTTTCCCAACAAGATCTAAATCCATAAACTTCCCCTCTCCTCCAGCGAGAAGCAAAAGTTTGTTTGTCATCTACAGGGCTTTGCAAGCACGAGCTGCGAGGTGTGGGAGAAGCAAGGTGCTCTCCTGCCAGAGCCGATGAAGCATGCAGAATATTCAGAAAGCAGCACCAAGAGCTGCTGGAAGACGCCTCAGCTGTGCAGGGAGACTTCTTTTAGGCAGTCACCCAGGGCCAGGCAGTGCCACACAGTTCTCCTCCCCCTCTGCTCTCCCAGCTGCTGTTTTCTGAAATGCTGGAACACCAACCGCGTCTCAAAACCCAACATCAGCTGCACAACCAACAGACTACGCATCAGTCTTTGCAAACATTGCCCCAAGTCCTATTATTCCCAAAGCGGTTTTTACCTCTCCGGCTTTGAGAAGCCCCGCAGACGCGTAGTAGTTGGCCACGATGCAGGCACGCAGCTTGTCCATCATCCTCCTCGCTTCCACCAGGCGCTGCGGGGAAAGGAGCAAGCAACAGTGAGCACCCAAAGGCCCAACGCACTGCAACTACTTCTTCAAGAACAAAACCTTTGTACCTGATCTATAACTTCAATCTCGTGTTCTTTGTTCTTCATTTCGACGGCAAATTGTTCTTTTATAATTGTCTCAATCTTCTGCACAGCAACATCTCGAGCTGCATGGGGCCACACATGGAAAATAAAGCAGGAAATATTTCTATTTCTGAGGCTCTACTTGAAAAAAACAAGGATAAATCACTACCAGGTGAAAACTGAAGTGTTAACTTCAGCACCAAAAAAAACATTAAAGAGATTTCTGCAAAAGAAAGTCATCTGTCTTAACAAGACACGTGCATCTCTAAAAGCTGGCTGATGTGGGGGATGGTTTTTCCTTTTTGGGTCTGAGATGACAAACAGCAGAAGATGGGCAGAACAGGACCAGCCTGTTTACTTCTGTCTCCCTAAAGCTGCAATCAGTAAAAGGAAAACTCAAGTGTGTTACTGCCACGTGCAGTTACCACTGCAGCTGTGCACAATTTTCACGTCTCCGGCCCGGTTCGTACCCAGGAAGTTCACACCACATCATGCAGTAACAATGATGCGAGCTCATACTGGACACGCTTAGCACCATCCTGCTCCGGAGTGCCTACAGACCTCCCGCAAGGTGTAGAGGAGAGCACACTGCTGGGAGCTGCTGGTCCTGCAGATCCTCCTGCAGCGAGGTGGATCACACCCCTGCTGCTGCCCACCCCAAGCCAGGGCCTGGGGCAGAGCTGCACAGCTGGGGACGAGGCTCCCACCTGCCAGCAGCATGGCACAGGCCAGCAGGCAGCCCAGCTCCCTGACACACCTTGTGTTGTCTCCAAATAGAGCAGGAGGCAGGGAGAGAGGCCCGGCTCTGAGCTGCAGAGGGTCTGCTTGACTACAGGGCACACATCCGACCCAAGGGACTTCTGACGCCCCAGCAGAAAGTGAAGGAACCACAAGGCAGCCAGCACTCTGCTGCACGTCACAGCCAGCATGGGCTGCAGCCTGCACCGGGAGCCCCTGCACGTCCGGCACCTGCAGCCACAGCAGCACGATCAGGGTGCGCCTGAGGCAATCCTAGGAGAGGATTTAGGATGGGGATACATATATATACACACATACACATGTATCTGTGTGTGCACGTATATACATACACGTGTCTATATACATAAATATATATACACACACAGACCTATCCCAAGCTCCTATACACACACGTGTACGTCCGGGTGTGACCCAGAGCCCGGCCCGCCCCCGCCGCAGCGCTCGGGGCCGCCCGGGTGCTCAGCACACGGCCTGGGAGCAGCGGGCTCTCCCCGGGCAGCGCGGTGCCCCCGGCCCGAGCCGCGCCGTGACCAAGGGAGCACTGCGGGCCGCGGGGACGCTGCGGGGGGTTTGCACGAAGCTCTGTCCCCACCCCTCGCCCCGCTCAGCGCCAACAGCGGACCCCCTCCGGGGCCGCCCGCACCTGTCTGCTCCGCGGCGCGGTGCCGCTTCCCGGGGTGCACCACCGCGATCTCCTCGTAGTCGGGGTCCCGCTCGGCGACGGCTCGCTTCACGCCGGACATGGCCGCCGCCGCCGCCGCCGCGCTGCGCTGCGGGGGAAACAAAGACGCT
>WBMW01002386.1:0-14775 GCA_013396635.1 Penelope pileata | reverse complement strand
TTTTTTTTTTTTTTTTTAAAGGCACAGGATACAGTTTATGACGCTTAGGTAGGGAAAGGGCACTTTCCCACTTTCGGATTTATAAACATGTCTTGCAGCAGACCACTGGATTCATTCATGCCATCATTATCTTCTTTTTTCCTCCTCCAAGAATAATTACAGTTTAAAGCCTTTTTCATTATACCTATGGATGGTCACACAGCCGTGATACGATACTGGCCTGGGCATGGCTGCTACTCCTGTGATAATGCCCGTTGCAGGATCATAGCAAAGAATTGTGTCTGTGGCTTCACCATTTTCTCGTCTGCCACCAAGGATGTAGATTTTTCCATTACACACAGACATGCCACAATTCTCCTGTTTCAAAATACACAAATGAATACGCAATTACTTAAAAACCAAAAATCTTCATTCCTGCACGTCCATTCCAGGAAAAACACAGCATTATGATACTACTGTTCATAAACTGACTGGCCTATGCTATTCCCTTCTCAAAGGGCCAATGCAAAAAGCATAGCAGATGGAGAAAGCAGCAACACAATGCTACAGATAGGGCTGTTTCAGGCCCGAGCCTTCACTTTGTGTAGCTCACACAAAGGATGCAGTGGAATACAGCTGAATATTGTACTCAGTGAAGATCATTTAAATATCTGAGATAAGGAAAAGAGGGAGAGAAGTTAAGGTTTTCAGAAGAGGGATCACAGTAGAAACAAAGAAGAAAAAAGAAACAAGTAGAAGCACTTCAGAGGAGTAAACAAGGAGAGAGTGATAATTAAGAAAAGAGAGTAAGACACTGTCCTACTTGAAACAAAAAATATGGAAGGATGTTTTTAATCAGTTATAAGAAAATTACTATCTTCAATCTGTATTAAAAGCATGTAATTTCTAGATGCTTGAAATGTTCTTCACCATACTGTTACACTCTTGTCCAACATAACGAAAACTGGGCTGGCTAACACTGGCCCCAGCTTAAAACCTACTAGTTTAGAAACTCTTCTGTGAGGTTATTAATGAAGAAGTAAAGCAAGGTTGAAATCAGAGATGCAATTTTATCAGGGTTAAATAAGTCTCTATCCATTTCTGCCATGATATTCATGTAAATAAATACCTTTCAGTGTTTATTACCTGTCTGCTGAATGTGTTCTGTACATGCATCCAGTAGTCCTCAACTGGATCATAGCAGTATATCGCCTTGGTAAGCCCACCAGCAACATAGATCAGGTTGTTTAGAGACACAGCCGTGATGCATCTTTTTGCAATAGGGATAGTTGCACGGAGCAGCCACAAATTAGTATCAGGATCGTAAGACTGAACCTGAAAACAAAACACATGCATTTGAGATTAAAAGCCTAGCTGAAATTATAACATGGCACACCCACAGAGTTTGTAACATGGACAGTGAAAGAAGCAATACCTGGAGGGCAATACCTCACCAAGAAAATGGGGTCAATAAACACAAGTGAACGTATCAACAGTGTCTTTATATACACTGCATTCAAGAGTTTTCCAAACACTTTTGTTTAAGCATTCACACGGTTCATTTAATGCATGAAGATGATGATAGTGTCCATGGCAGAGAACAAAGTAATGGCATATTAATGAGTTACTTTTTCTGCTATTTATTTTTGTACTACGATAATTCCATACTCTGTTCAGGAAACCAATTAAAACAGGTCTCTGCATGATCTACTTTTCAAGCAGCATTTCCCTTTTCATAGAAGAAGCAAGCAGTTAACTGACCTTGTCAGAACAAGTGTTGTCATCAGGACCACCCCCGATCACAAACAGTTTGCCAACGCAGCTGGTGACCGCTGGGGAGCTCACAGCTTCCTTAAGGGGAGCCACCTCCGTCCACCGATTGGAAAACGAATCGTAACACTCCACGCTGCTGAGGCGGTTCTGCCCATCATATCCTCCAACAACATATACCTAGGCAAAGTGGTGAAAACTATCATCATTTCATTTTTAGAGGAGTTATTACATTTAAATATTAAATTAATGCTGCAGAAATCCTGATTTTTTTAGGTTTTCAAGTGAAGGGATACTTTTGTTAAAAAAAACAAAATTATATGGAAGAAAAATATGGCCTGTAAATGACAGTTAAAGATTTCCAGGAGAGTTTCCATTTCGTCACATGTAGAAGGACACTGCAAGCAGACATCCAAACCATAGTATTATAGAACAGAAACAGAAACCTGCTATTTGAATGGCACTTACACGAGAAGGCATTCCACTTGTTAAAGGTTACACTCAGCAAGAACAACCGCCTAAGTGCACTTGAACACACCTTTGCTTTTCTGTTTTACTTTTCTCTGCTTGCTTACAAAACTATTTCTTCTCAGTTTGTAAACCTTCCTTTTCTTTCCTGTGGCACCTCTCATATTTAAGAAGCAGAGTCCATTATCATTTGTGTCCACCTTCTTCCCTCTGCTTGCTCCAGCTCTAAAAAGTTGCTCTAAAGCGCACCACACACCTCTCCCCTAACTTGCATTAATGCGGTCAGTTGATCCCAACTACTGGTGTTTCAAAATAAAGCACACGTATCTTTAAAACACAGCAAAAATTCCCACTTCCTCACAGTAATATATTTGGTTAATTTCTCTATAACTAAAGTAAAGAGCAGAGAGAAGACAAAGCAGTACTGCTTTCTCTTAAAAACTGCAGAAACCATTTATTTTTTGACAGTACTTCTTAAACACAGGCAAATTCTGATACATCTTTGCCTACAAAAGAAAAAATGCTTCTTGCGAACAAGATAGTTTGATGACAAAAAGTTCAGAAAAAAAAACCTGGAGGATCTTCATGTCCATGGACAAAGTCTGACTGATCAAGAGCAAAATTTTTTAAAATATTATTTTATTTGAACATATGACATATGATTTATTAGGACACGCAACAAGATAATACTAAACATGTACATGTTTTCTCCACTCCTTTCTTACACATATGAAGCATCCCAGCTGAAGCAATTATACAGATAGGGCTCTTACTTTACCAAGAAGAACAGCCATTTTATGACGCCATCTGCCTTTATTTAAGGAGGCGACTCTGATCCAAATGTTAAGCTGAGAGTTATAAATCCAAACATCCCGACTATTGATTCTTCCACCTTTAAAAACAAAGATATGCCAATCTGAATAAATTCATGAGAAAGGTCAACTACTACCATGCCCCTCTACCGTGGGCAATGAAATAATGCCCTTTTAGGTGATAAAGCTCTTTATATTACTGATAAGTCAGTCTCAGTGGGTTTCAAAACATGAAAACATACAGTAAGTTACATTACTTCTGCAAATCTTTCCCAGCAATGTGCTGATATCACATTAGATCATTTCTTGAGACTGGAATGCATTTTAATAGCTCTTGCCCATGCTTTTCAGGCTTCCTTGAGTGTCGCTACCCGGACAAGACACTGAAAACAGGAATCTTCACTGTTCTGTTAAGATGAACTGTTCCCCTCTCTTTGATCCATGTACCTACCTCCTCCATTTTACAATTTGCTGAAATGACAAAGGTACAAATCTGAGGAGACAGATTATTTGGTTAACCTAAGGTATGGGACTCAGTACCTGAGCCAACAGCTGTGCCATATAACCAACCCTTCCTAAAAGGCTGAATGAGAGGTATCTAAAGAACTGCAAGGGGCTGGTGTAAATGGATCACCAACTCAGGTGCTAAAAGCCAAAAAGAGTCAGAAGGATTACTCACCTGAAACAAGAATGTCATTCCTTAGAGCACACACTGCATACTCAGACTTGGTGAACTCTGGAAGCTTGGCCAGTGATTTCCACTCTCCTGTCACAGGATCGTAGCACTCCGTGTACGGCAAGTTAAACCCTCCAACACGTTCACAGCCTCCAACAACAACGATCACCTCAGAATAACCAGTCGATCTAAAAAAGCAAAAACAGAGAACTAAGATGTAAAGATACTTATTAGTACACGGAGGTCAAAAACATCAAAAACTGTTCGGAAAAAAAAAGTCAGAAAATTTACCATTTACTCCTGTAGCAAACAAACAAATCAAAGAGGGCAGGTTACCATGCTGATGTGTTTTGCAATACATGATGGAGTCACACTGTATAGCGCTCTAGTAAAAAATCACAGCATTTAAAAATACAGAAAGCACAGACTCAAGTTGAATTTTTCGTCTGACTGTGGCTGTATACCAGAAACAGTTCAGGGCCTGAGAATGAGGTGAGTGATGTGTTGCAGAACTGTAACGATCAGCTCTTCACAGTGAAGCCAGCACTTTGCACTGCTCAAGTATTACACCTCTAAAATGTTTCAAGTTTTTTCCTGGGGTAGGGGGGAGGGAAAGCATAGACTTACCAAAATAAAGAGGAAAAAAAAATCTTAGAGCCAATGTAGAGTTAAAAAAAAAAAAAAAGCATAATGGAAGTGAAAAACAAGTGTAGTGACAGAATGAAACACTAGGGAAGGCAGAAATAAACATTTAAGCCTACAATGAGAGCTAGAACTCTGAAAAAATTAAGCATCAGATAGTCTGCAATTTACAGAAACAAGCCTTTACATTGTTCCACACTCTTGTTCTCCTTCTGACCTGCTGCTTCCGCATTACACATATTCTATGTTCACAGTAACACTCATTACATTTTAATCCACATTTGAATGCAGAGTCAACCAACCATCTTCTACATGCAAATCAAATTATGAGCCAATTTTATTCTTTTCCTCAAATGAATAATTTCTTATGAGCACTTCTCAAAATCCTTTCTTTTTAGGGCATTTTTAATAGAATTTTGCACTGACAGGTATTTCAAGGACTGCTGTCTACTAATTGAGTAAAGTAATGCACGATTTACTTTTAGTAAGCCTCTTTGCTGTTTTGGGCTTTAACTTTGACCCCCACATGAGCAGAGATCTCATTCGCATCATTGCTGAGTATTGCAGCTGTCTCAAGAAAGAAACCAAACCTTCCTTACGACTGCATGAGGTAAGTTGCATGATCTGTGCCCAGATTTCCTAACACATGAACTTCTACACAGATCATCCTATAAATCCCGATGACATTTTCCCCACTTTGATGCATCAAGAAGAAAACTATTTAGCTCTTCTACCTCCTTGTCACCACACACCAAATATAAAATATACCCTGAGTATCTTACACAAAGGCAAGGATAACTGAAAAGGCACTGTAAGATCATACGATGAAGATTTGTATCTGAGGGAGCACTTCATGCACCTGAACTGGTCAGAAGAAACACTCTGCTGCTGCTCAGCTCTGAAGTGATGCTGGTTCCTATGTATTTACTTATCTGATATATTTATTTTTAAGAAAAAGAGCTCTGAAAAGGCTCTCTCAAAGGGGGAGAGGAAAACTTTCTATGCCACCAAAGCATTACCCAGAAAAAGTTTTCGTAAGAACAAGTTATTCATCTCATAATTTGCCTAGAGGCAAGCCGAAATATATCAACGAATTGTATGTTGAAAAGGTTTTTGTCTGTTGATTACTTTTCAGATTAGAACTTCTTACTCTTCTTACTCTACTTACTGAAAAGCTTACTGTGCTGGATTGTGAATATTTACTTTGAAATTAAATGGACAAAGGAACTTTGATTGGAGAGGGCTCCTGCTGAATTGCAACAAGAGTTTCACTCTTTAAAGGGGATATTAGTTTAGTACAATATTTTAAATCCAAAGAAAAACAAATGTTTTCTCAAAGGTTTAGGGCCTACGTAGCCATACACTTTCCTCAGTTAAGAACTACTTTCTCTGTTTTATCTTCTTGAATGAGTCTTGCACTGTAGAGGTCTTAAAAGTTAGTTCTAAAAGACTCCAGCTGATGACAGAGGGCATCAATAGGGAAAAACAAAATAAAACACAGGGGTGGGGAGGAATAAACACAAAGAACGTGCAGGCAAAGGCTAATTCCAGAAGTGAACTAATGACATCTGAGAATGGAAGTCAGAAGAAGCTGTGATTCCCAGATAAGATGTGAACCAGTGGTACAGGACATCCTCCCTGTAGCCTCCAGAGGAAACTGAGCAGAGTAACAGCGGTGAGCTACAGCGGGCACTGGGGACCCTCCAGTTACAAAGAGGTCAGAGAATGGAAAAAGGGCAGTGGACGACAGCTGAGAGTGTCATATAACCCGGTGCACTCCTGATGCAGGTTTCCAAGGGGTCCTGAGATGCACGCAGATCTTCGGCCTAGGTGACAATGCCACCCACCACAGTGTCAGCTGGACTGAAGAACCATCAGTAACCCAAACAGAATCCATTCAGAAACATTTTAAGTTTGGGAGACAAATTACAAGGCTTCTGGTAAATCACAGTATCTTCTCCTGTTGAGTGATCTGTGCAGCAAATGGGATGACAGAAATGTAGAGCGAAACAAAGTCACCTCCTCGGAGCTACCTTCTTTAGAAAAGTAGCCAAATATGGGGTGTTAAAATGTACATAGAGGCAGTAACTTCTAACCAGTTAAGGAGAACATTTGTGTTATCAGACAGCTCTAAAGGAACTGTGTGATTAAAGAATTCACGGGTATATGATAATCTAAACACAATTTGAACCATACAGCAGCAAGAGCCTGCTTTGTTTTGCATATGGAAATTCATTACTGCTCACAGCTGGAGTGTGGCTTGGAGACCTGCCGTGCAGCACAGCCTGCAGGGACAAGAGGGACCTCAAAGGAGTGTCAGCCAACCTCCAGATGTCACTATGGCATTGCATGTGCACAGCCAACAGAACTTCCAGCAGGACCTGCTGCGCCCACAGTGCCTACAGGCACAGAGCACCGAAACAGTCAGCGGGTCACCCCGAGCTTTAAGCTTTTCTTTGCTTCAGGTAACTCTTCACTGGCTTCAAAAAGAAAGAAGGAAAAAAAATCAACTGTGAGAAGCAACCCACACTGTTCTGTTAAAAAAGCTGGACAGACCCCACTTTATCCATAACTGCATACATATCCATACAAGGAATCACAATTCATTTCCATAAGTTTCAGTCACAACACTGGCTTGGGAACTTGTGATCCCGCCTCCTATTTCACATAAGAAAGTTTATAGTAAAAAAAGGAATTGGAGGAATTCAAGAAAGAAAAGATCTCTCCAATGTCCTGCTCTATCCAAACCTTCAAGAAATGCCCAGAAAAGGTGCGATGAAAACATGGGCAGGGGGTGACCTGGTAACTTTTTTAAAACATCACCTCTTTTTGCTATAGGCAACCGAAACAAATAGGCAACAGAAACAAACGACAGAGAACTATTCTGTGAATGTAATATAGAAAAGGGGAAAAAATTCCTGCTGGGAGGCCAGCCAGCTCTTCTCTTTGTAAATTACTTCTCTGGTTCCTGCCTACTCGGATTCACAGCGCTGTTTATTCAGCCTAGCAGTAAGAACTATACAGCAGCCTAAAGTCACTCGGACTCAGGCATCTCATTTACAGACTGGACTGCTATGGTGAGGCTACCGAGAATCTCAAGTACAAACGCTCTGCTCACATGAGCAATTTGCTTTCTTTATCAAACAGAATAATTAACTCACAACAAACACCACACCAAACACCACAGGGTACAGCCCCCTGCCCAATTCACAAAGCAAGGGGGTTCCCTGGTCTGAGTTCTAAGCTCACCACACCTCCCCTCAGACCCGATTCAGGGACTGACCCAGAAACCAGCATTCATCAGTTTCTGAACTTCAATAAACCAAAAGTTTCCAGACCCTCCATGGCACCGCACAGCTTTGCAAACCTGACAGCGAGGCTGCACGGAGCTCAGGAAGAATTTCCTCTCTCATGGCAGGACTCAAGCCTGGAAAGTCACTAATGAGAAAAATCCTTTCCAAATATTTTTTTCTTTCCCCTATTAGAAAGCCTGTAATACATGCAAAAAACCTGAGGTTCCCTGCACAGCCACTGTACCGCAAGCACATATGGCTAAGGATAAACAAAGAGGAGTGACTCCTAACACAAGCTAACTGTTTGTCCAGAGCAGATCATTGCCTCGCCTTCACACAGCACCTGATTTTAAAGCTGCAGTCCCAATCAGCTGGAGTTACCAACACACTACAGGGTCAGTTACCCTGCAGAGATCAGGCTTTTCCTGGGAAGACACTCGGGGTGCGGGGAAGATCACAACCACCGTAACTGCCACTAATTGTCTTCCTCTTGCAAATTCATAACCCTTTGTATTTTTGTAACACATCATTAAGTAGCAGTAAGCCTGGATTATTAAAATGACGTGGAATAAGCATGAAATATTTCAGAACTGTTTTGTGAACCTTTAAAAATGAAGATACAGTTTCTTTATAGTTAAGAACCTGTTGTTCTGTTGTCTATTGGAATTTTATGTACCACTCTATTTGTAAAGTGTTTTATGACATAACAAGTGAATGCTCTGCATTTATATCCCCATCCACATCCTTTATAACACTCTGTACACTTACATAACTGCTGTAAAGAGAAAGGAAGTCAGGAAATGGAATTGTTTACTTGCAAGTGGTCACTGTATGGAATAACTTAAGATCACATCAAGCAAATTTCAGCCTTTGGAAAATATGTAAAATAGCTTCACTTACCTGATCAGTGATTTATTCCACAGCAATGAATCAATCTGTGCAAAAAACCTCCCTTACTCCTATTTTCTAGGCATGTGTGGGCTCCTTGTGTTGTGGGGAAGTACACAGGTATAACTGTAGTGCTACAGAATGCAAAGTAAAATTATCTGCAGAGTATTTTTTTGCTGAGAGCACGTACCAAACCGTATCAAAGAACTCTTTCCTCACCTGCGTGGCCGAGTCCTGGGAGACATCATCTCATTCCCGAGGATATGGTACCGCCTGGCTTCATGCAGCAGCTGGTAGCACTCTGGGGAATTCTGAATCAGCTGGTCCACTTCTACAGTCTGAACAAAGTAGTTGGGGTGCAGCAATGGGAGCCTGACGTGTGTCAGCAGCTCATGTAATACTGGTCTTCGCAGCTCAACTGCCCGGTACACCCAGCGCATGACCGCCTCGAACACCATCTCCTCCTTAGTGATCACCAGCTCATCACTGCAGATGTAATCGATCAGCTCATCCTTCCCCAGCTCGAGGAACTCTTCGTGCTGGGACACATCTTCGAACGTCTGCAGCGCAAAATTCCTGCACTTGGTGAACAGTGTCTTGAGTGAGTGTGTGTCTGCAAAGCGCTGGATGCCCAGGCAGTTGCAAGGGTCCAGCTGTTCCTCCAGGAACTTGGCACAGGCGTCACGCAGAACACTGATCTGAAAGAGACTCGACGTTTCAAAGAGATACTGCACATTCTCTGTAGTGATTTTCACCTTGCCAGTGTACACATACTGCAAAAAGCAATCCATAGCTTCAGCTAAAATGCCATTGATCTCCACCAGCATCTCCCTGCTCTCTCTGTGATCGTTGCAGAACATGGCTCGGAAGTAGCTGCTGCAGGCGGAGAGCACCGCACGGTGGCAGGGGAACTCCCGGCCCTCCACACAGATAATGACATCTGTGAACAACCGGCTGTCTCGAAACTCGTTGAAGATCTGCAGAATGCTTTCAGCGTGTGATGATCCCGAGGAGAAGTCAAAAAACTCAGGGCCTGACAACGACTTTGGGTCCATTTCAAAAACCTTCCGCTTGGTTGCAGGGGAGTCTCGTATCCCACTATCCTCTCTATTCAGTCTGCGTCCCAATATTAGTACCATTGTTACATCAGTTGGCTATAGAGGCATTGAGAAAAGTGCGCTGAGTTTCTCCTCTGCAGGGCTATGGTCTGAAAAATGAAAACACTTCAGCAGTCAGTCTGATATTCTTCAGTTCATCACGATAATTAGGCAAGACACTTGTTTGGACACTCATTATCAGCACAACTTTCCACCTTTACCATGGGGACACGGTACTATAGAGCAGGTGACCTTGTGCAGGGCAACAGAGCGCCATCTGCTACGTGTTAAATATAAACCATACTCTGTGCACTATTTGTGTACTATACATAGCAGAGGTGTCATGGATGACGAACTCTGAACATCCCAGCACTGCTGGTGTTGCACTGGCACTCAGGATAAATGAAACAGGCCCTCAGCTTCAGCAGATCATCTCACTGACAGAAGCCAAGGGCTTTCCTGCATGAAGCTCCAAAGCTCGGGCTTCTCTCATTTGAAGTGTGAATGATCCCCGCTGCAGCTGCAGCCTTCATGTAACGCTATCATAAAACAAATCAAAAGGGGTGGGGGAGCAGAATGAAATTTGCAATATAAAAATTCAGTTAAGACAAATTGCTCCTCCATTCATTACCATGAACCTCATCCTAAGGCCTCACAGTGCTTGTACTTAACAGCCCCAGTTATCTCAAGGAACAATCCTGACCACAAAAACTGTTTTGACTTTTTCATTCCTCGCATCTAGAAATGAGTTCACTGATAATCTAAGATTAAATTAACAATGAATGTAAACAGTTAATAAGCAAAACGGAATAGAGAAAGAATCGCATTTATTTGTATAAAACTCCTGAAACTAAAGATAGCAGTCTACTGAGGAAAGAGAGATTTTCCCTTTTCCAAAGCACTACCAGCAAACGATTACTAGCAAAATCCTTGCTCACCTTCCAGTCTCGAGGACACGGGGTCCGACATCCCCCCCAGGGTACAAACACACTCATGTTAGCAGAGCGCCGAAATACTCAAATGCTAGTAAATGCCAAAACTCCCGTTTTTAGGTGAAGAAAATGCAGCTGATTTTGCAGATCCTGTGTACTCGGGGGAATGTGACCAACAGATCTAGCAGCAATAGAGCTTTTGCCACTCCTGAACTTTAAAAGTGAACTGCACAACTGTCCTCTGCAATTCTGGGGCAGCAAAAGGCTGGGCAAAACCCCCCCAGGCCTGACACAGATATGTTCCAAGTGCATGCGCTTTTCATGTGTATGTCTAGGAGAATACGCCCTGAATCATTTTAAAATTTATGGAAATATTTTCTCCATAAATAATCCAAGAGATTGTTTTCACTCATTCCCTGCTTCCAGAGTCAGTCAACATGCACTCCTAACAGCAGTTTTACTTCCCAGCGTGTCAGCATCTTTAGAGCTGCAATTACCCAATCCAAACCTGGCTGCATCATTGTTGAATATAGAAGAACACCATGAGCCATACTNGGCTCCCCGCCGTGCTCACCCGCCGTCCCCGCGCACAGCCGAGCAGTGCCGCGCTGCGCTCAGCCCCGCGCTGCTGTCGCTGTCACCGTCACCGCGGCCGCCGCCGCCGCCCGCCGGGCTCTGTGCGGNTTTTTTTTTTTAAATAAACACAGTACCTTTATAAGGCACCATCTTTACAGAGGCCAAGAATGCATGCCGCACACCTACCTGCTCACTGAGAAAAGAGGTTTCTAAACGTTCATTTTCCATCTAAAATTTTCCACATACATCAACAAGGTAGACTCGGGGTATGGCTCATTTATCCTACCAATTGCTTCATTTAATTTGGATTAAAATGGGTTCAATTGTCATTTCACTGTCTGGAAAACATTGTTGCAAGGAGGGTATCTAACAAGGTCTCTGAGGCAACCAGCTACCAAGGCCTCCGTCAGGCAGCCTGATCTTGTAGGAGATACTGCAGCCCAGGTATCTCACAGCTGCTCTGCCCATAATGACGCAGGCCACACAAAAACCAAGACCACCAGCACCTCACCAGCTCACCTCAGCGCTCTGACTGCTACGAGCAACTCCATCTGCAACTGATTCCATGCCGCTCAGCATGAGAATATGGGCAGAATTTAAGCACAGAAGAAAAGGGAAATGTAACTACAAAAAGGATTGACTCTGGTGTCACACTTTTAAATCAGAATTTCACTGAAGTTAACGGAGCTTTTCCAAAACAAAGCTGTAGTTAGCAATGAGACAGCGGCAAGAGACTGTGGCTGTGTTTATAACAAACCAGGCTCTCTCTTTATGTGAGGAGTTAGAGAGATACTGTGTGATGCAATCACTAACAAATGAAAACAAGGCCTTCGGGTTAAGACAGCTCACTGGAGGAAGCAATGTCTTCTTTATGCCTGGAACTTGGAACAGCACAGAATTATTGGTCAGCAAACAATCTGTGTATTTTTTTTTAAATGCCATGACGGTTTACAGAAATGGGAGACTAAAAAATCCACAGAGCAAAGACTAATCCAGGGGATAAATACTATAATGTCACAAATAAGACATCAGAAGGGAAAAAGAATTAAACTCCAGTGAAGAAATTATTGCTTTTGAATATACAATTCAATGTCTATGCAACCACTTCTGTACATTTGCTTAAACAAAGTAATTACGTAGGACTAGCAGTGACACTGTCACACACTGAGCTGTCAGAGATCCGTACAATCTTCTTGCACTCTCTGCTCCAGCAGTCTTCAAATTCTGCAGCTGCTGTCCTTATCCTGCAGTGCCCCAGCTGGGACAGCCCTGGGAGCTGTGCCTGGTGCTGAGCTGATCATCACGCAGGGGGGGAACAGTGTGCAGGAGGGTGCACCTGGCTGTGTCCCCTGGGGGTCTAAGGGTCCTCACACACACTGCATTACAAAGCAGCAGATTTTTGGAGACTTGCACACAGAGATCTCTACCGTTAGTTTAAACTAAGCAGTAGAGGAAAAAAAAAGAAAATCCCAGTGGCAGATACTAGGAACTATTATAATATGTATCAAAAACTATTATAATACGCATATATGTATATATAATACGTACCAACAAAACCCAACCCCACCACAATTACAGCTAACACACAGAAGGCATTGGACTCCTTGCCTGTGTAAGTGGCAGCAAGCAAGGACCTTGAACAACTCACAGGGACTATCCATTCAAAAGAAGTGGAAAGGACAAAAAGGAATTAAACCAGCAGGTTTCCAAGATGCGTCACAGACAGGGCTCTGCCTCGGATGTTCCTGCACACGGCTCCAAGCTCGCTGGGCTCACCCAGATGCCACGGACCCATTTCCTTACCAACTCCACTGCTCGCTGGCCTGCGGGCTCCTCAGAGGTAACCCCTGATCCGGAGCCCTAACCCAGGGGTGGTACATCAGGGGGCAAAGCTCTGCCCTGACACCTTGTATCAGCAAGCTTCCTGCAGGAACTGTTACATGGAGCTCCTCCTTCCCAGGCTGCCTCATCCCCCCTGTGTTTCTCCCCCCTTTATCCCAGCCCTGCCAGCAGCTACCGACCTCGGGCAGGTTTGGCTGTCCCATACCCCCAGAGCACACGTATGGGCCAGGGGCAGCAGGAGCCGCGTGCAGGCAGCCGGAGGCAAGCTGCCAGCAGCACAGTGCCGGGCACTGGGGCAGCTCACCCTTGGGGTGCAGCTTCTGAGCACCCAGGGCTGCAACGCTGCTTCCTGCAGAGACAGCTCCTGCCCTGTGCCTGTCACCTCAGCACCGGGGCCTGTGGCATGGCTGGGCCATGGCCACCTGGAAGGGACAGGAGGTGCTGGGGACCTGTGGCAGCCCTGGGGACAAGCATTGAGCCCAGGGCCCCAGCACCACCCTGCACAGGGGTGTGCGAGGATGAACAGTGCAGGCCTGTCAGTCTGCTGTGCCATCTGTAACTGCACCCCGTGCTAAGGCAATCAGCACTACAATAATCCTTTCAGCTTCCTCCCCTCTCCCCCCAAAGCCCCAGAAGCGTAGTGCTGCCCACGGGTGACACTGCTGTAGGCGGGCCCCATCCCGGTGCCACACAAGGCAGAGCTCCACATCCCAGGTGCTTTAAAAAGGGCAGGGGAAAAGCACGCGCCTTCCCTGCACCAAAACATGAACACAGCATTTCTTCTCCCTTCTCTCTGATTTACAAAACGTAAAGGCGTTGCTTCAAGGGAGCGCTGCTTTTTGCTGTTTGTTTAGCAGCAGACACACAGGGGCCGGGGGGCCAAGGCTCTTGGGATCACCACTAAGCAGCCAGCAAGTGCTCAGGACCGGGCTGATGGGCTGACAAGTGGAGCTGGCTGTGCTGCAGGAGTCCCCTATTGCCATGGCAGTCACTGCTCTGGGTAAAGGACTGTGCCACAGATGCCAAGATTCAGCAACAAACAAGTCTATGACACATGAAAAGCCAAAGTGCCCTCAAAATCACCCAGGAAAACAGGAACTGATTGGGACATGAGACTCATCATTAATTAGGTCCAAAAATACCCCAAACCGAGCAACAACAAGGAGCATCCTCAGCACGTCCAGAAGCGTTTGGGTAACCCCTGTGTAACTGAAAAGGTCCCCCCGGGGCACGGCCAGGGGACAGCGAGGCTATCCCCCATGGGAGGGGGCCGAGGGCACAGAGCTGTGCTATCCCCCGCGGGAGGGGGCTGGCCCCGGGTTTCATTTTTTTATGGACCTCAGGGCACTGGGCAGGAAACCCCGGCAGCGCAGTGTGTCCCGCTGGGGCTGCGGGCAGGCGGCAGCCCGTGGGTGCGGGGAAGCCGAACGCCGCGGGAACCGGGCAGCGCCGGCCGGGCCCAGACGCACTGCCGGGACCGCCCGTGCCTGAAGCCCTGCAGACGTAACAGAGCCAAAACGGGACCCGGGCACACACACAACTATGGCCGCTTTGTTCGGAAGGGCCCTATTTACAGGAGGAAACGCGAAGGAAGGCAGCGAGCAGGAAGCCGGGGCCGCGGACCCGGCCAGGACCGGCACCGCTCCCCTCAGTCCCGCGGCCGCCCGCAGCCCCGCGCATGCGCAGCGCCACCGCCCTCCGCGCACGCGCGCCCTCCAGCTCACCTTCACCCCGACCTACGCCCGCGGGGCCTCGCTGCTGCCGGGGGGGCGCGGGGGGACGCGGGGCGCGGAGCGGCGC
>WBMW01002385.1:0-38729 GCA_013396635.1 Penelope pileata | reverse complement strand
TCTATGATTCTATGAAAATGATGAAAAGAAAACATTCTGAAATGAAAAAGAAAAATGAACACACACTTGAAAACAGATGATTATATGAACAACTGAATGAATTCTGTACAAGAAAAGCAAATGAACATAGGAGAATTAAAAAGAAGGTCCAAAAAAGGTCTGGAAAAGAAACTATACCTTGAAATAATTTTGGAAATAGTAAATGATTTTCAAATCTTACTGTTTGTCATCATATCTCATCTTTTCCTTCTTATAATGTCTTTAAATGATGAAAGCAGATCCATTTTGAAGCATCTTTATGATTCATAATTAAACAAATAACATATATTGCATAGGTGTCCAAACTTTTGGCTTGACTGGGCTGCATTGAGTGAAGAGGAATTTTCTTGGGCCATTATGTATAGTTAATGTATGTATACAACAAAACTTTTTTTTTTTTTTAATATTTTTATATTAAAACAGAAAAAGAGGGCAACAAAAACATAAAACTAACAAATTGGACACATATTGTCTATTGCATACAGAAAACTAATGATTGAGTATGAAAACCTGGTGATAGTAATCCCACTAAAAATCCTCATCATGCTTCCCACACGCATGATTTCAGGATACCAAGTATGATGCTTCAGATGTTGACTGTGTAGTATACTAAATTTCTTAGCAAACGATGAATGAACTTGGATAGAACAAAGGTAAGAACAAAATAAATACTTCTTTTACATAAAATATAACTGAGCTGTACATGATCCAATATTTCAGAAAGGTAAAGGAAAAAAAAAGAAATAGCATCAAAAAGAAATAGAAAAAATCATGAAGCTTGTATCACTATTGACTGTAAAGTATACCTGTTTGGCTGTGACTTCCTGCTCTATCAATCCCTTTCTGAACTGACAGCAGTAATACATTGTAATTCTTCTTCCATTCCCCTCAAAATATCTGTAAAACAAACAAATACTCATATTTTCAAATACTGAGCGCAGGCAGAATTAGGCACCTCAGAATGAAGTCTAGAAAATCCATCATAGGAAAATTCCTGATATCTACAAACTGTACTAGAGACGTACTTTTTAATATCTTGTATATGTTGCACTTTGTCTATCCTGTTTCTGGCCACATGGCTTGCATTCCTGCCTGCATTGTGGCCCTGATTCAAAAGCAGTGGCTCATGTTCTTAGCATACTCTAGTGCTGGCACTCAGAGCAACTCTCTTGGGAGACACATTTAAACTAAACAGAAACTGGGACTCTTATTTTAAGGGAAGGGATCTATGGGGGAAGGGATTTTAGTGGGAAGCGATTTATTTTAGATACAGCAAAAAAATTCTTCATAATGAGGGTGGTAAGGCACTGCAACAGGTTGCCCAGAGAAGCTGTGGATGCTCCATCCCTGGAGGCGTTTAGTGCTGGGTTGAATGGGACCCTAGGTAGCCTGATCTGGTGGGTGGCAGCCCTGGCATGGGCAGGGACAGGGAACTGGATGATATTTAAAGTCTCTTCCAGCTCAAACCATTCTATGATTTTAAATACAAACTATTAAACAAAAACTCATCATTTTACTACCATCAGTGTTGTCTGAAGGATTTGAGCTGTATATTTTAGAGTAAGATTAAAAAAAAAAAAATTGGTATATGTGCATTAATTCCCACCTGTGTTTATATTTCATTTTCTTTTGCTACCACTAAATGCATAGAGCACTAACTCTCCTAGAACAGAACCAAATGTGTTAATTTCTGGGAATTTAGCAGCTCATCAAGGGCAATATGAAAAAATATGGCACAGTTTAGTGGTTCATAAAGTTTCTTTGAATATGTCTCAAATCCCAATAAATTTCTGTCTCCTCAGAGCATTGCAGTGCATTTGTTGCAAAAGATCAACAATTTATTTAGCATGAATGTCTTCATCACAAAATCTAGAAATAGTTAAACACTATTTATATATAGTATATATGAAATAACATATAATAAAATAAATAATAAAATATATATAAAATAAAATATAAAAACTCTTATTTGTTCTTTTATAGGGAATTCATTTTGTATTACTGAACCTGTTGGCCTCAAGTAACATGGATTTTAGTGAGAGTCAGATGAGTAAAAACAGTATTTTATTTCAATTATAGTAAAGTAGTTATAGTAAAATAAATCAGATATTTCATAAGACATCTTCTAGTATGTTCCTGTGCTTGTCCCATTCATGAAGGCATGTTTCAATTTTAAAATTTACATTTTTTCTTAATGTATTTGAATGCTCCCTGTTAGTGCAATCCAGAATACGATGAAATGCAAGTTGCACTGAAAGCCTCTCTACTCAAGTAAAATCTCTCTCTGATTGAATCACAGAGACTTGTTCTGCACTTCTTCATTTGCATACTCCAAGCTTCCCTATGAGTAATATGCAAAATTTCCACTCATCTCTCTACACCTTTAAAGACAACTAGAAAATAAACAAACAAAGCCAGCTGTGTTTTGATAATTTTCTTCCTTTTTCACTTTTTTAAAAACTTTTAGATGATGGTCTGAAAACTAAAGTTATCCTCTTGCTCTGCTGCTGCCACAATCACACGATTTATTTTACTAATGTATCATATTTTGAAGAGGATTTTTTTATACTTCATTATTAAATTTCCATTAAAGTGTAAATCTTGGAAGTCTATTTCTGTAATGACTGAAACATTCCATTTGGAATATAGTTTGCTCAAATCTTACATTTTTTTGTCTAGAGCTTCATCAAAAGGGCCTGGAAAACAAATATTCCTAACATTTGATAAGTTTTTTAAGGACCATTAAAAGAATATTCATTGAGTATTATAAAATAAATGTTCAGGTTTCTCACACAAGAACTTAAATACAGTTTTGGTACAGATTTAGCAGAGCTGACAAATTTGATTAACTGTTCTCAAGGTCATCTTAGTTAATACTGGAAACATAGTCTTACTCTCCCGAAATAGCCATTAGAGATGCAATATTCAAAGTACTTTCCTTTGAGAAAAAGAGGTGAATCAGTATCTTTAAAATTAAGGATAACATTAGTAAAGCAACACTTAATCCTTAGTGAGAGAGGCAGGCAATTCAGCCAAGTTATTGTGCTAACTACTATAGAAATCCATAACAGTCTCTCTCTCTCACATAAATAATTGTAACCAGGACTATGTAAGAGTTAAAAAGAAAACAAACTGTTAGGACCTTAGTTAGAATCTGAATGTGTTTGATTTACTTCAACATACTAGAGATTCTAACAGTAAATTTTGAAGCACGAAATTAGCTGATAAATGATAAAAAAAATAATCTGGTATATTTATTCTCTGCGGTACTAACAATCATTCAATCTACATTAATTGCTGCAGACTCTTCTGTACCAGATGGTCTATTGCAGGAAGTGAACATTACCCTCATGGATTTATCCAAATTATGTATTTGGGGACAGATGAAAGCATTTTACTTTCTTTACTAGTTGAACACCAAGAATAATGTTTATCCTCTTAATGTTACTGTTGTACACAGGTAATGAAGGTCATCAATAAATATGCATACAAAGGTCTCACTGAATTATAAGCAAAGATATATATGACAGACTTGCGTAAATAGCTCTCAAAGCTGAGGGCTTATTAATGCCAGTGTTTACCTCAGCTTTCAATAAGAAATTCTACTGTAAGACTGTAAACCAGCTAGAGGTGAATGCCACTGGTAAGTGTAGCTGTTTGCCATCCTTTCCATTTCTAGGCAATTTGGCTTTTCCATATCCAGACCTTGGCTAAATATTGCCATAAACATACCGTGTTCTGACACAACACCAGTACAGGTGATACATGGTTTTCTTCCACTATATATTTACTGCCTGAAGGTAAGCTGCTCCAAGGCTGGTTTGTCCCCCAGGTACCAAAATATGGCAGCTCAGCTGAGGACCAGACTCACATAGACCACAGACTGATCCCAGCCTCATCATGCTATGTCAATCAAACCAAAAGAAGTGCCCTTGGAAGATGGTGGAAAGGAAAGGATGCTTCAATTCAGCAAGAACTTGTGATAGGGAAGGAAGCTGGACAGATTGCCCTAAAGGTGGTAGCTGCTCAAAGGGCTGAGACGTTCCTGAAAGTCTAGGCTTTTCAGTCAGTTGTCTGATAGCCATAAGGGATTTGGTAGTTTGCTAAGTTTTTAACGGTTCCTTTTTAAAAAGTAAATCAAAAAATGTGTCAATTTACTTCTTATTATATAGCTGAAGGTTTCCAACACAGACTTTTCATTAATCACAACATAAGAATAGAGCACATAATGTGTGTGATAAGAAGATCAAGAGCTGGAAGCTCTATGCAGCTTAAAAGGTATGATAAAAGGTGAGACCATCTTCTCTACATACATAAAGGATATAGTGGGGAGTATAAAAAGAGAAAAATGTTAGAAGTAAGGGAATAAACTAAAAAGGGGAAGGAAATGAGAAGGGTAAAATGTCTCTTACCAAAGAAATTGCAGTGAATACAAACAGGAAGGTAAGCATAAAATGAAAAATTACAAAAAAAAAAAAAAGAGAGAGAAAGAAAAAAAAGATATTTGTACAAGCAAAATAAAACAAGGATGATGGACAGAAAGGGTGAAGTGAATGGGAAGAGATAGTATGTGCATAACCACATGAGAAAGAGATGGAAGATTTAAAATTGAAAAGAAAACAAATGTTTATGCTTCTTTTAGATCATTTTTAGATCTTTTATTTTGCTCTAATTTAGAAGGCTAAAATAATCAAACAGGTTGTCTGGCAAGAATTGTCCTTTGAAAGGAATATCAAATTTTGGCAATTAAATATTTTCCAGAGCCCTTACTTCAACAGCTGAACAAAATGTGGAGACATTCAGTTTTCTCCAGTCCATTTTCTACGGTTCCAGGGGTTTTCAATCTCATTCTGAATATTTAAATAAAAGAGTCATTGAATAGCTACAACTTGCCGATTTCTTCTGTCTTATGCTTACCTCAGTATATTCATCTGCTGCAATAAGTGACTTAAGCTGGACTAGGGTCAGCAAAGGCAAGAAATGTGAATGAACATTAACTGCCTGCTAAATAAAGTGATGATTCATGAATTTTAAAGGTCACTAAACCCAGTTAAACTGCATATCTAACTCTTGTGTGTCTGGATGCTGAACAGCTATAGGGCAATTACTTGAATATTAATCAGCATGAATAATTCTGGTCTTATGTAGCACATAGCCATACAAAATTACAAAAAGAAAATAAAGTATAGACACAGATCTGTGGTCAGCAACATCCATTAGTACGCAATGAGCGCCTCTTACAAAATTTCTTGCACTCTTTATACCTTTTAACTCGCTTAGGAGATATGAACAATTTCAGTACCCAAACTCCAAAAAAAACATCACCTTTGCAGCCTGGTGTTTAAGGAAGGCTCTTTTGCTGAAAAGGTATGGATCTGTCACTCATGGGTCACTTTTGGATGACATTCAGCCTAGTGCATTAGGATGATTTTAGCATTTTATTCTGATACGCTTTATTATTTTAACTGCAATATTTCTGTCTTAATTTTTTCTTTTTTTCCCCTTTATTTCCACTTTAATCTGTGACACTTAGAATACCACGACAGATCCTTTCAAGAAAAATAAAAAGCGTTATTATGTTCTGTCTCTCCAATATTTGCGCTTTCAACATAATAAATATTCAGATGTGTTTGCTGTCATTAGCTAGAATAGGAAGACTGTCACTGAGAAGAGGAAGACCTACTTAATAGCAGCAAGGCCAAGATTCCTTAGGAGCCTCCTTATGGAGCTAAGCAACTTGTTATTTTCATCAGAGGCAAAACAGAGATCTCTAGAAAAAGCCTAACAACCTGGTGTGAAGGTGTTTCTTTGTGTGTGCTACTGGGATCATTCCTTAGGATATTTCCCAGAGCTCTTGAGCAGTATAATGTGAGTGTGCTGTTTATCTTCCTATGGGCTGTACAATACTATCTGTTAATAGACCATAAGCATACCCCGGAAGACATTATTTACTTTTAAAGATAAAATGCATTAGCCATGCTCATGTCAAAGGTGGGATGATTCTTTGCACTATACCCCACTTCCTATCTGTATCAGATGAAACTGCAGTCCCCTCTTCTTCTTTAAATGAAAAAGAAGAAACTACCTTTACAGTGAGATGAGAAAAAAAAAACAGCAGAGGGTTTTCAAACAATGATAGCTTGTTATGCTTCCTTTAGTTTTGTTCCTTTGTTTAGAAAGGCAGTGTGGGCTGCAGGCATTTGAGAACGTACCATTAGCTTGCTGGTTTACTAGATGAGTCATTTCTTCCTTCACTATGCCCATCTGTAAACTGTGGGTATTGGTCATGGTAACTGCTCCTTGAAAAATTATCCTAAAATGATTTGCAAAGAAAATTACATATTAATCTTTACTATGAATTTGTATGGCTTAGAAATTCTGCAGACACATCCCAAATCAGATATAATAACTTTAAAATAACTTTCCAGTTATTTCAAAATGTTAATTCTTGGTGTGCTTTTTTTTTCTTAATCCATTTTTATTTTATATTGTAAGTTAATTGCAACTGACAGGATTAAAAATCTAAAACTTTTAACATTGTTCCTTAGTAACAAAATACCATTCATTTATCATCCTTGTAAAATCTTTATTACTTCATGGACAGTGTTTTATTGTCTTTTCTTCTCCATTAAGAAAAGGTGTTTCATATTCTTCTTTTGTTTTGTGACCACCGGTATTATATCAAGAGAGAAAGAGAGTCAAATTAGTGTACATAACCTTGCTAAACATGCAATTTAATTCAGCATCATGTTCATATCCAAAAACAAGCATGTAGATTGAAATGGTAAGATCTAAATTTAATACATATTTTTTAGTCATGATTTCACTGATACAAATATGTGTCAAATTGTGTATTTATGGAAACAAAATAAAAACTTTTTTTCCCCATCCTTATTCTTTCTTCTTCTTTTTCCCTCTTCACCCAGAAAAATTCCTTTAGGAAACAAGATACTCTACTGCATATATTTATCTCCCTGGGGAGAGACTGAAGAAAAAAACCTGTGACAGATGTTAGTCACATTGCTTAATGTACTACTGGAACGCATTCTAAAACTATGGTGATGAACATGATATAAATAGTCTGTAAAGAATAGAATTCCAAAACCTTTTATCTGAGAAATTGTCCATTATTTTCAATCAGATTTTTGCCTGCAACATGATTAATATGGTACAATTCCCAGACTATAGATATTTTTAGTATATTTTTAAATGTGCATAAAACCACCGTTATGTTATTCTTAAACTTTGTTCCCAAAAGCTTTTCACATTTTTTCTCAAAAAAAAACAAAATTATTCAGCAAAATATACATGATAAATAGCAACATTACAGGTAATAACAACCTCAAAAATTATAAAATTATAATAGACAATGTCTAAGATAATAAGAAATGTGCCTGTTATCAGTTTGTATTATCTGTTGGCCAGAATGTGGTGAGCACAGTAGAATGGCTGTATGAAATCAGACCAAAGGGCCATTCAGTTGAAGATCTTGTGTATTGGATAATACAGTGAGCAAAAAAAATCTTTGTTCACCCTCCACTCTTGTTTTGTCTTTTTCATGATTTCTTTCTTTTCTAGATAGACGACATCATTGTGTCAGTTTTGTCCCATTTGGAAACAAAACCATTCCTTTAATTTTTTTGTTGTTATTGTTTTAATAATTTTGAGAGTCATTTCCTATTCTAATGTACCTCTTTGGAGATGCAGCAAGGTTGGGACAGGGATCCATTGTGTGTAAAATTTTAAAGATGAATCATGATTTATTCAACTGAGCACTATCTTGTTCACTGTTTTCTACGTATTCTTTACCTAATATTTAGTAACATTTTATTTGCTTTTTTTTCTCCTCTTCTTTGTTACTTGCTTTTATTGAGCATAGGACCAATTTTTTTGTGGAACTAACTCTCATCATCTCAAGATCTTTCTTCTGAGTGTTAACGGTTAGCTTGGAGCTCATGATTTTACATGTTAACTTACATTTTTGTTGTTTTTTTCTTTGTTTTCCTTGTGTATCATTTTACATTTTTCTGCACTGAAACTCATCTACTATTTTCTCAGTCAGCTTCATAGATTTCTGCTACAATTCTTCTCAGTCAGTCTGTGTTTTTCTTATTCTGAATAATATAATATTAACAGAAAACTTTCCCAACTCCCTACACAAAGACTTTTCCAGATCAATCATGAAGACTTTAAATAGTGTCTCACCTTAGCTACCTATAGAAATCTACAGGGACCTTTCTCTTTGACAATAATTAGTGTCTTTCCATTTTTCTTCTGTGTCTTAACCAGATTCTTTTATCCATGGAAGATTCCCCCTTCTTTATCTGTGACTGCTCATTTTCCTTAAGAGACTTTAAAGATACCCATTGTCAGAAGTACTTCATTCGTATTTTCAATTTGATGAATTTGTCAAGAAAAGCCAAAATATTTGCTTCAACAGAGGTTCTCTCCACAGGAATAATGCGGATTAAGTGGCCTGTATTTATCCAGGTGTCTACTAATTCTGCAATATATTTCGTCTACTAATTCACCTAATATAGAAGCCAGGCTTAGAGAAACTAGCTCCCCAAAATGCCTTTGTCATATCATCTGCTGTGTCTACTGTGATATGCTGAAAGATTTCAAAGAATGTGAAGGAAATTCTGACTATGCTTTACCACATTCTAGGTATTTGCCGACACAGTGTGAAATTTGAGTATCAATAGACAGAAACGCAGTGACGTGCAGAAACAAACCTTATAACCCACAGTAGGTTATAAAGCAAGTATGTTTATTGTGGCGTCGGGTGCAAGGGGGATAGCTCCTCCTAGCCTGCACACCACAGTGATCATCAGCTACTTATTCCACAAAATCATACATATACATAAGATTTCCGAGAAATGGGCTGGATTATCCTAAACAGTTCTGGGAACTCATTATAATATTTTCCCCCCATTAGCGCTTGCACACTGCCGTCTGGGGGTTGTGGGCAGGGGTCTTCTAGATGAAGGCTCATCGTCTTCCTCCTAATGTACTTTTCACTTTTGGTTAGAACTATTGAGTCACCCTGAGCTGTTGACCACATAACTGGTTTCTTCTAGTCAAGCACCTGTTACAGACAATGGAGTTCCTCCTTTCTACCTACACAAGTATTGTTGGTTCCTGTTGCTGTCAGCACTTAAGCTTAACTAATGTATTTTTCCCGTATCAGCAGTAACAGTAATAAGTCACTGAATCTTTTGATCAGTGTGTAAATTGCAAAAGATTATCACTATCACATCTTGATTTGGAACTGTTTTTGTAAGAAAGTGACTATGATTACTCTATTTTGTGCTACACCCACATCCCATATGCTGTCCACTTAGGATATTAAATACAGAAGCCAGAGCACACGTATATGATTTTTTGCTAAAGTTTTATAGCTACTGTGATTATGAGCCCCTTGAAACAGGTATCTAGACACTTTACTAAGATGAAAGCATCTCTGGAGAGATACTGGAGCAGCATTTCAAGTGGCTGAGTGTATGGAGAATCAAACATCTGTGCACTTGATGACAGCTTTCATTGTCACTGAAACCATGTTAGGTGCCTATGAGCTATTCTATATCCTTCTCTACTATTCTTTGGCAGGAAGAGGAAACTATATTCTTGATTCTGGCACAACATTTTACTCTCATTAAGATACTGTGATCATACCAAAATTGTCCAAATATTTTTGCTTAGAAGGGACAGTCTGAATGTTGAATTTCAAAGCCAAAATTCTATTAAAAATACACATTCTATGATTTCTCAGAAATGTCTAATTTTCCACTATTACTAGGGAATAAAGGGTTGTAGCATGGAAAGATTCCATTCATACAGATTTTTCCTTTTGTAATAATTCCTGTTGAGTGTACTGACATCTTGTGGCACGATACCTGAAATGTGTCATTGTGTGTCTAACTGAGGTAATTACTGCATGGCATGCTGGGACCTTTTGCTCTTGGAGACTTCTGTTAGAGGCACCATGTTGAGGAACATCTTGAATTTGATTATACAGAGTTGTCTCTTCCTTGGGTTAAATTTTTTTCACCTCAAACATCATAATCTTGGGGTACATTTATTTTCTTGAGCCCAAGACAAAGGCCAGAGCTCTGGGTATGATAGTAATTGAAAGAATTCTGGCATGTATTTGGCAGAGTGAGTTGCTCTCCTTTCATCGGATCTTGGCTTCTTGGCTTTCCTTCATGGCCAAATGTTAGCAGAAGGGAATGTTGCTCTGTTTTGTTCTGTTTTGATTGGATTTTTCCGCAGTAAATGGGATGGAGAACTGTTCTTCTTTCAGGTTTTGTTTGTTTGTTCTTTCAAAAATATAAATCACTTGCAAACCTCCTAGTCTCATCTTTTTACAGTTTAGAGATGACTTTTGTCATTGATGTCTTCTGCATATTCTTTTTTTGCACATTCTTCCTCTTTCGTGTCTGTAGCGTCCTTTCCACTCTCCCCATGTTTTAAAACCTGCCTTCTTAAACTTTGCCTTCTTTTTCTAATTTTTTTTTCTCTCTTGTTCAAGTGTCTTCAGCAGCAATCTTGTTGTGCCTATCTGCAGCACATATCTTCATATCTTTGAGTGAAAAAGGAGAGGAGCAGAGACTGTATGTGCTTCTCAAGGGAACGTATTAAAGCTGTTCACAATTAAGGGTTATTTGGAAAATAATTTCTATGTTGAAGGCTGAATGGGTAGGAGAACTGGGGTTGTCTCTAGAACAGATAGATTTACAAAATCATCAGCTTTTTGGGGGTTAATATAGTGCTTCTGAGGATGAGGGGGAGAGGTTCTACAGGTAGTTCATGCCTCAGGCAGAAGGACTGGCATTCATTGCACTCAGTGTGAGAGTTAGACACAGTAAGAGAGACTCTATATATACAATCTGTCTCTCTCTGTTTATGTTCATGATTCATCTGTGCCAACATACTCTTATGAATAGTATGCTCCAGTATGTTATTAAACAAGAAACTGTGTACATCGCTTCTGGGATTTGTATATATGTCTCATAAGAAGAAAAGAAGGGTCTAAGTGATATCCTGCCCATATGGTAGGTCAGCATGCATTAGTCTCCTTTTATCTGGTGGGCCTGATATGAAGAACTGTTCAGGGAATTTATCTAGCCAACACTACCGGAAATTTCTGAGCAGGAGGGGAAATTCACACATACATTTCATAAAGGTTTGATGAAGTTTACCAAAAGGTGCTGTATCAGAAACTAGAAGAAAGATAATATAATCAAAGTATACTGTAGGTTCAGCATATTCTCAATATAAGTGGAAATCTTGCAGATATTAACTTGTCTTGTTTTTCAGCTGGGATAGAATTAATTTTCTCCACAGTGTATGGTATGATGTCATGTATTACATTTAGGAGAAAAACAATGTTGATAATACAGAGATGTTTTAGTTGTTGCTGAGCAGTACTTACACCAAGTCAAGGACATTTCAGCTCTCCTGCTGCCCTTCCAGCAAGAAGCTGGGGGTGCATGAGAAGCTGAGAGGAGACAGGACCAGGACAGCTGACCCCAGCTGGCCAAAGGGATATCCCGTACCATAGTGCATCACCTTAGTGCAGTGTTGGAGAGGGGTAGTTGCTTCTTGAGGACTGTCTGGGCAGCAGTTGGTGGGTGGTGAACAATTGCATTGTGCATCATTTGTTTTATATATACATGTACATTTATTATTATTAATATTTTCTATTATTAATTTTTTCTCTTTTCTCTNCTGAAACCATGTTAGGTGCCTATGAGCTATTCTATATCCTTCTCTACTATTCTTTGGCAGGAAGAGGAAACTATATTCTTGATTCTGGCACAACATTTTACTCTCATTAAGATACTGTGATCATACCAAAATTGTCCAAATATTTTTGCTTAGAAGGGACAGTCTGAATGTTGAATTTCAAAGCCAAAATTCTATTAAAAATACACATTCTATGATTTCTCAGAAATGTCTAATTTTCCACTATTACTAGGGAATAAAGGGTTGTAGCATGGAAAGATTCCATTCATACAGATTTTTCCTTTTGTAATAATTCCTGTTGAGTGTACTGACATCTTGTGGCACGATACCTGAAATGTGTCATTGTGTGTCTAACTGAGGTAATTACTGCATGGCATGCTGGGACCTTTTGCTCTTGGAGACTTCTGTTAGAGGCACCATGTTGAGGAACATCTTGAATTTGATTATACAGAGTTGTCTCTTCCTTGGGTTAAATTTTTTTCACCTCAAACATCATAATCTTGGGGTACATTTATTTTCTTGAGCCCAAGACAAAGGCCAGAGCTCTGGGTATGATAGTAATTGAAAGAATTCTGGCATGTATTTGGCAGAGTGAGTTGCTCTCCTTTCATCGGATCTTGGCTTCTTGGCTTTCCTTCATGGCCAAATGTTAGCAGAAGGGAATGTTGCTCTGTTTTGTTCTGTTTTGATTGGATTTTTCCGCAGTAAATGGGATGGAGAACTGTTCTTCTTTCAGGTTTTGTTTGTTTGTTCTTTCAAAAATATAAATCACTTGCAAACCTCCTAGTCTCATCTTTTTACAGTTTAGAGATGACTTTTGTCATTGATGTCTTCTGCATATTCTTTTTTTGCACATTCTTCCTCTTTCGTGTCTGTAGCGTCCTTTCCACTCTCCCCATGTTTTAAAACCTGCCTTCTTAAACTTTGCCTTCTTTTTCTAATTTTTTTTTCTCTCTTGTTCAAGTGTCTTCAGCAGCAATCTTGTTGTGCCTATCTGCAGCACATATCTTCATATCTTTGAGTGAAAAAGGAGAGGAGCAGAGACTGTATGTGCTTCTCAAGGGAACGTATTAAAGCTGTTCACAATTAAGGGTTATTTGGAAAATAATTTCTATGTTGAAGGCTGAATGGGTAGGAGAACTGGGGTTGTCTCTAGAACAGATAGATTTACAAAATCATCAGCTTTTTGGGGGTTAATATAGTGCTTCTGAGGATGAGGGGGAGAGGTTCTACAGGTAGTTCATGCCTCAGGCAGAAGGACTGGCATTCATTGCACTCAGTGTGAGAGTTAGACACAGTAAGAGAGACTCTATATATACAATCTGTCTCTCTCTGTTTATGTTCATGATTCATCTGTGCCAACATACTCTTATGAATAGTATGCTCCAGTATGTTATTAAACAAGAAACTGTGTACATCGCTTCTGGGATTTGTATATATGTCTCATAAGAAGAAAAGAAGGGTCTAAGTGATATCCTGCCCATATGGTAGGTCAGCATGCATTAGTCTCCTTTTATCTGGTGGGCCTGATATGAAGAACTGTTCAGGGAATTTATCTAGCCAACACTACCGGAAATTTCTGAGCAGGAGGGGAAATTCACACATACATTTCATAAAGGTTTGATGAAGTTTACCAAAAGGTGCTGTATCAGAAACTAGAAGAAAGATAATATAATCAAAGTATACTGTAGGTTCAGCATATTCTCAATATAAGTGGAAATCTTGCAGATATTAACTTGTCTTGTTTTTCAGCTGGGATAGAATTAATTTTCTCCACAGTGTATGGTATGATGTCATGTATTACATTTAGGAGAAAAACAATGTTGATAATACAGAGATGTTTTAGTTGTTGCTGAGCAGTACTTACACCAAGTCAAGGACATTTCAGCTCTCCTGCTGCCCTTCCAGCAAGAAGCTGGGGGTGCATGAGAAGCTGAGAGGAGACAGGACCAGGACAGCTGACCCCAGCTGGCCAAAGGGATATCCCGTACCATAGTGCATCACCTTAGTGCAGTGTTGGAGAGGGGTAGTTGCTTCTTGAGGACTGTCTGGGCAGCAGTTGGTGGGTGGTGAACAATTGCATTGTGCATCATTTGTTTTATATATACATGTACATTTATTATTATTAATATTTTCTATTATTAATTTTTTCTCTTTTCTCTCCTATTAAAGTATCTTTATTTCAAACCCTGATTCTCTCCCCCAACCTACTTGTGAGGGCATTGAGTGAACAGCTGTGTGGTGCTTAGTTGCCTGTTGGGTTAAACTACAATACTTGTGAAGGGTATTTATTATCAATAATAGAAATGGAAGACAATTTAGTGACTTGAGAATACTCTTCTTTTTAGGCCATGATACATTATTATGACTAAACACAGGAAAAATATTAATGCCTTAAGGAGATTTTCTAATGAAAATCTAATGGTTACAATGTCAGAAGTTATTTGAGAAGATTATGAGATTGTTTATGAGATCAACATAAGAATTAAAAAATGGACCTTGGATTAAGTATATATATCCAAGCAAGACTGTTATAACACTCAAGACACTAAACTTGGATGCTTTCTTTCATTGCTGATTGATTATATGATTAAGAACAAGCATGTCTAATAGGAAAATAGTCACGAGAGGCAGATAGAATAACCAGATAAGTTTGCTTGAATTATTCCCTATAGCAAACTGTTTTGATTCTCTCTTTTTCTTATTCTTTTTTTTTTTAAATTTGTGATTAAGGAATCATAGAAACATCTAGTCCAACCGTCCTCCTATCACCATCCCTACCCACTAAGCTACTAAATCATATCGCTTAGCACCTCATCCAGACGCTTCTTGAACAGCGCCAGGGACGGTGACTCCACCATCTCCCTAGGCAGGCCATTCCAGTGCCTGACTCTTTTGGAGAAAAAGTTTTTCCTCATATCCAATCTGTTGCCTCTCGTGGGCATGGCGACCTGGTTCATGAACGGCACGGCGACCAACCCCAGGCCGCTCGGTCCATGTGCTCACAGACACCAATGTGGTGGACGGCAAATGGCGTTTATTGGTGTGTTACGCTGCCCTATATAACCTGAGTTCCCTTCCGACCGCCCACACCATGAAACCTGAAACCCACTGGCTGTAGGGAGAGGGGCCCTATCTTTCCGTACATCGTGATATCTTCCGGCCGCCAGACCTTGACTACCAACATTTCCCCCCTCCCTATGCTTAACCAGATAAACAAGAACAAGGAAGTTATTTTCTTTTATCTTATACCTATATGGGTGTCAGGAACTTTAACCTATATCGCTGACCAATGTATATGATCAGAAACAAAGGTTATCCTCATTTCAAGGATTTTTCCAAGGCCCATAAACCACCTAAATTCTTTTAAAGGTATTTTAGCAAGGTTCATGTGAGATTGCAGTCATTTTTATACTTTGTAGAAGCCTTTGCACTGAGAAAATGAACTGTATAAGCACAGAAACAATAGTTTTGAAAGTTCATTTGTAAGCAACTCTCCTTAACTGCTGTGTTAAATTGCTATATTAAACCTTTTAGGAACTCTTTATAACCTTAATTATCAGCTAAAAATATCTACTTTATTTATAACGTACAAACTCTAGGAAGAAAAGTAAATGAATCTTTGCCTCTCTTTGCCAATATTTCATTTTGTTTCCTAAACTTCATGCATTTTATTTAAAACACATTTTATACTCTATTAATATTCACTTCAAGGATTTTAAGCATATTTTTGGAAGTTGGCCCTCTAGAAAGAGTAGTGGTTGAACATTCCAGCACAGCCTCAAGAAATTCATATTACCTTGAGGCCGTACATGCTGGACTGAAACCAGTCATATCAATCCAAGTTGTGTCACACCTGGTGGATTTTTCCTTATTGCGATCCTGCAGCAATGAAGAAAAACAGTTTTATGAACATTTTTCATCAGTTTTATAACCATGTGCAGTTTAGGAAGTATTGACTCTTCCTTTACTGACAACACTAATAAATGTAAGTGCTATGTAGAGGTGGCTGGTGCAGTTTGTTCAAACACAGTTGTGGCACAGTGTTCAGAATATTTTCTATTCTGCAAATGAAATACTCACATATTTCAGCTTCCACAAAATATCAGTAATTTTTCTTCTGATCTAACTGTGATGAGAGCTGGTGAAATCAAAGCCAAAGATTTTGTGCCTTGCCTTATGAATCTAGTGAGTCCTGTACAGGATCAAAAGTTTTAAAAAGCCCTCAAAGTACACACTTTATTCAAATGAAAAGAAGAAAAAAATCTAGGAAAAATTTCAAGTAATGACAACTTGCTTGTAAACATTCTTTGTCATTTTTATTGCTTTATTCAACTCAATGGACTTCTTAGGAACATCAAATATATCTCAGATCCCTCTAGACCCTAGATGTGTTTCTTTTAGGAGAGATTTCCCCTGAAGTCTTTACTACCTGCTTCCCACTATAGTTCTATAATATACTGTTGTGAATTTCAACTACTTCTGACTGTTAGCTAACTCAGCCATACCCCACAGTCTCTGAGATACTGTGCCTTAAATGCTTCATAAAGCAGAACCCCAAAAGAAGAAATGTTCCTTTGCTTGTTAGCAGCCACAAAAGAAAGAAGGATTCAATTAGTATCTGGTAAGAGTTTGTGAACACAGTTCATACAGTTGTTAGTGTACATTCTAATACAGACTGAAAAACAAAGGATCTAGGAATCATCTTGCCTTTCAGAAGTGCCCTGAGCTTCTCTTGCACTCTGGGCAGTCTGTGAGGTGTCAGTGAAGCCTGACTTATGTAAGAGGACTGATGAAACATGCTGAAAGAAATCAGTTTCCAGGCACAAGACAGTTTTGAGAGATGCTATTTTCAAACCTTCGTGGCTCACCTAAATCAAACCCAATTTTACCTGGAACACTTCAGTGTACTACATCTCAGTAAGCTATAAGTATCTGCCTATTTCTAACTTTCTAGGTTCAGCTGATTCATCAGCACAGTTCTTCAGCAAGTAGTCATAAGGCAGATTATAACTGGAGAAGTCAATTTTAGTCCTCTTATATTCCAGCGGACTGAACAATATTAATCCAAACACTGCAGAAAAATAAACAAATTGTGGGTTTAGACTACACTTGGAAAATTTAATCTCCAAGGCAAACATTTCAGAGGAGTGAAAGGTGAATGGGTGAGAAAAAGAATTTTAGAAGGCAATATTTAGGAATCTACTTTTAGAATTCCAGCTGTAACAAACATTCATTAGTCTGAGCTGTAGGACTTCAGACATACTGTCTTTTCTTGGCAATCAAAATTGTATTGAAGAATTGATGATCACAAAAATTGAACTGGTTTTCTGACTACAGAGTTTATAATGGATTCATTGCAGTAATTCTGCAAAAATAAAACAATTGCCTGTGCATAGCAATGAATAAACCCAAAGTTTCGAATTACTGATTGAACACATTACTCCATGTTGGTACATCAAAGTGAAACATCTGTCTGCTTAGAAGCACATATGATAATCAAGACTGACAAAGTGGAAAGAAGTTTTCTTTCTAAATGAATACATTTGCAAAGTAGAATATTGAAGTTGTGGAATCATGTCCTCAGATTTACCTCAAGGTATGACCTGGTTCAGCTGCCTCTCCTTTGGAAAATCAGAACAGAGTGGCCAGCTGCCAGAGACCCTCCCAACCATACTCTCTGTACCCCTTCTCAGTTAGGACAGGGGAAGAAAATAAGATGGAAAAATTCATGGACCAAGATAAAAACTTAGCAACTACTTACCAATTGCTATCACACGCAAAACAGACTCAACTGATCAGAAATTAATTCCATTTATTGCAAATTAAAATAGATTTTGATAGTAATGGACAAAAATTAAAATGATATCTTTCTGCCCACCCTTCTTCCCAGGCTCAAGTTCAGTCCTTCATTTCTGATTTCCACATTATCTCCATTGCGTGGCACAATCACTCCATAACAATTCCTCTTTGCTTTTTCCTCATCTTTTCACTGGCTCCAGGGTGGGTCATCGACAAGGGCTGCAGTTCTTCAGGATAAACCTGCTTGAATGTGAGTCCTCCTCAGGCCACAGTTCCTGTGTACAGGACCTGCTCCAGCCTGGGCTCTTCACAGGCTGAAACTTCCTTCAGGACATAGCCACATGCTCTAGCATGATCCTCTGCATGGGCTACAAGAAATACATACACCAGTGAGGTACTCTTCATGAGCTGCAATGAAATACTTTCCATGGACTGCAGTGAAATACCTGTTCCACCATGGTCCTTTTCATGACAACACTCACACTACTGCAATTTAATGGGGAATGAGGCAGGCCAACCAGACCAGTGACGCGTTTCTTAGCTGCCTTCCATGACAGTAGCCAGCCACCTCAAGGGTGCATATAGCTGTGGGGGAGCCTCCTGCATCTCTTTAGGAGTACCTGCACCTTCTGCTCCCTTTTCTTCTCTAAAGTGCTTGTATAGGAACACATGCAGCATGGGAAATAAACAGGAAGAACTAGAGATCTGTGTGTGGTCACAGGACCATGAACTCATTGCGATCATGGAGACATGGTGAGACAAATCACATGACTGTCATGGATGGCTATGTCCTTCTTAGGAAAAAGGCCCTCAAGATAAGGCTGCGGAGCTCCCCTTCCTGTGAAAGAACAACTAGAATGTATTGAGCTCCACCTAGGGATGAATGATGAACAAGTAGAGAGCTTGTGGATGAGACTTAAGGGACAGGCTAGTATGTGTGACACCCTTGTGGGTGTTTACTGTAGGCCACCTGATCAGGAGGAGGAAGTTGATGAGACCTTCTACAGACAGCTGAAAGTAGCCTTATGATCACAGGCACTGGTTCTCATGGAGGACTTCAATCACCCTGATATTTGATAGAAAAGAAACACTGTCAGGCACATACGGTCCAGAATGTTCCTGCAATGTATGGAAGATAGCTTTCTGACACATTAGTGGTGGAGGAACCAACAAGGAGAGATGTGCTGCTGAACCTTGTTCTTACTAACAAGGGAGGTCTAGTTGGGGATGTGATGTTTGGGGGCTATCTGGGAGACAGCAATCATGAGGTAGTGTTGCTCAGTATTTTATGTGGAAGAAGCAAAGCAATAGGGAGAATTGCAACCCTGGACTTCAGGAGAGCCAACTTTGACTTCTTTAAGGACTGACTTGGAGGTACCCCATGGGTTAGAGCATTGGAAGGTAAGGGGGCCCAACAGAGCTGGTTGACATTCAAGTACCTCTTCCTCTAAGCTCAAGGTCAGTGCATCCCTAAGAGTAAGAAATCAGCCAAAAGTGGCAGCAGATCTACATGGATGAGAAAAGATCTCACGGAAAAATTCAAAGGGAAGAAGAAAGTCTACAGAATGTGGAAAAATAGTCCAGCCACTTGGGAGAGAGGAATATAGGAACATTATCAGGGCATGCAGGGATGCAATGAGAAAAGCCAAGGTCCAATTGGAATTAAATCTGGTGAGGAAGGTCAAGACAGCAGGAATGGCTTTTTAAAATATGTAAATAGCAAAAGGAAGACTAGAGAAAACTTTGGCCCACTACTGAATAAGGTGGGTGCCTTGATAATAGGGGATGCTGAGAAGGGAGAGATACTGATCACCTTCTTTGCTTCACTCTTTAAGGCTAAGACTGCCTCTCAGAAATCCTAGACCCTGGAGGGAAGAGAGGGAGTCTGAAGAAATGAAGGTTGAGAACGATCTGATCAGAGATCATCTAGGAAAGATCAAAGCACACAAATCCATAGGCCCTGAAGTGGTGCACCCACAAATGCTGATGGAGCTGGTAGAAATAATTGTCAAACCACTCTCTACCATCTTTGAAAGATCTTGGAGAATGAGAAAAGTGCTTGAAGACTGGAGGATAGCCAATGTCACTCTTTCTCTTGAGATATTCAAGACCAGCCTGGATGCTTTCCTGTGTAACCTGCCTTAGCAGAGTCTGGACTTGAAGATTCCCAGAGGTCCCTTCCAACCCCTATGATTATGTGATTCTGTGACAAGCTGCAGGGGAGCACCTGAGCACTCCCTCACTTTCCTTCTTTTCTGACCTTTGTGTTCTCATGGCCATTTCTCACAGTTTTTTCTCTCCAGTTATCACTAATGTGCAACATTTTACCTTTCCTTAAATATGTTTTTAAATAGTTTTTCACAGAATTGACACCAGTATCACTTCTAGTCTCAGCTGTGTCCCATGGTGGGTCCACTGAAGCTGGCTGGAACCAGTTATGTCTGGCACATGGACAGACCCTGGCCTCTTCTTACAGAGGTCCCTATGGGGGCTAGCTCCCTCATAGCTCCTGCTCCACTGTGGTCTCCTCTCCATGGGCTGCAGCTCTGACCTGGGGCCTGCTCCTGTAGGCGGTCTCCATAGGCTGCAGCCTCCTTCATGACACATCCACTGCTGCACTGTGGTCTCCTCTAATAGCAGTACATAGAGGTCTGTTCTGCATGGTGCCCTGTGGGCTGCAGTGGGACAGCCTATTCCACCGTTAACCTCTCCATGGCTGTAGGGTACTCTGGTTCCACACCTGGAGCACATCCTGCCCTCCTTCTGCACTGACCTCTGTGGATGGAGGTCTGTTTCTACATTTTCTCACTCCTTTCTCACAGATACTGTTGTGCAGCAGTTTTTCCCTTTCTTAAATTTGCTCTCATGGCTCAGCTCTGGCCAATAGCAGGTCCGTTTTGTAGCCAGCTGGAACAGGCTGTGATTTGACGTGGGGCAGCTGGTGGGCTCTTCTCACAGAGGCCACCCTGCATTTTGCCCTGCTACAAAAACCTTGCCACATAAAACCAATGAGAGTATTTTAAAGAAAATAATAGCCATTCTATAATTTCTTCCGGGAAAATGAGGAAAAGAAATAGGTCTATCTCCATACATAGAAGATACAAAACACTATTTCATTCTGTATGAGTCTGATGAAGTAGAAATTAACTCTCAGAATGGCAACCGGAGTACATCAATTGAATGAAAATGACTAATTGGTGTTAGAAATATCGAGGAATGTTTCAAGGAGGCCTACAGGATGGAATTTCTCGTGTTATTCAAATTATCTCTGGCATGTTCTGTCTAGGAATTGAGATTTTTTCTTTCTAGATGCTGTAAGAATGAATTTGGAACCCTATGTTCTCCTGATATTCAGGAAGTGGTATTGAACCTTTTCTGCTTGCTTGAAGGGACTCATATTTGAAGCAAGTGACAAGAGAGCTTTGAAAGCTGTCCTTCACTCAATGCTACTGATATCTGGCCTGATACCAACAAAGGCAGTCTTTCTGTGACTGGATCAACTGTCTTGGCATGCATTTTTGCCTTTGCGCCAGCTGGGAGCCACATTTCACTGTGCCTTGCACTTCATCTATACACTGGCAGAAACCAGATTTCCCTGCAGGCTGCTTAACCATCTTGGCATGGTTCTTGTTCAAATGCTGGCTGGAAGCTGGTTCCTCTGTGGCCTTCTCAATTCTCTTGGCACAAACACTGCTCAGATGCCAACTGAGATCTCTGTTCCTGAAGCCTGCTGTTTCCATCTGTGAATTCTGAACAGCAACAAAAAGAGAGGGGCTATCCTTCAAACCACCTCAGAAATTCTTTCTTTTATGGGTTTGGAAGTTCCTGAGGAAAAAAAACCCTTAAAGACACAGAAACACTAGATTAGACATCTCGTGAAAGCTCTTTTCCAAAATGAAATTAGAAGACCAGCCTCTGTGTGTACGGGTCAGTTCCACCTGGACAATCAAGCTACAGCTGGCTGTAATTAATCTGCAAAGAAGTGAAAGACTGGCCTGTGGGATGGTTTGCTCTATTCACTACTGAAAAGCCACAGTGATTTCTGGCTGTTTGATATACTTCTTACTTACATATGAATTCTGGACTCTGGCTCTTCAATTCTCATCTCAGCATCTCTTTTCTTTAATCTTTTTTGTAACTGTTGACCAATTTGCCTGACTTTCAGATTGTCTACTTCTTTTTCTTACTCTCTCATTGAATAATGTTCTTGGATTCTTGACTATATTTCTGATTTATTTTTCTGTGTGGGAAAAATATCTATTTTATCTCCTTTTTTAGTTCAGTATAATTAGCCTTATGTGCTGAGCGCAAATGTTCCAGTCTTATGCTACATTTCCATGAAAGGTTATTTTCTGACTTCATAGAAACCTGGACGTCTTTTCCCGACAAATGATCTTAAGTCTAGATTCAGAATAAAGACCTATCTCTATCTGTATTGAGAAGGAGAATGTGTCTCTAGTTCTGCTAATCTCGAATGTTGAAAAATCAGACATGAGAAATCATGACACTTCTAAAATCTTATGACTTAAGTATACATAAAAGCTGCAAATCTCAAATGTCTTGGGCATTTGGGGAGTGGAGGAAAGGTAGAAATGTAAAGACTATGCTTATTTCTGGGAATTATTTATGAGAACAAATAGCTTTAAAGGATTGTTTTTCAAGAGATGTTTGCAGACAGACTTGAACATTACTACTCCTTTGACAAATGTCCAATTATTTTTCTTAACTACCTCACTTTTTGCTGACTACTTAGTTTAAAAATATCTGAAAAATAAGAGGAAGACATCAGACGACTTTATCCCCTAAAAAGTTTATATTCTCTTGGTTAACTAGGTCACATAGTCCTTGCCTACTGTTTGGATTGCATATGTAGGAAGCTCCTATTCTGCCTGTTACTCATTTTACAATCAGATAACTTGGTAATAATTTTAGATGAACATAAGAAAACTTGTGACAAAAACATGATCTGAGTGAGAATCATCTGTAGGCTGATAGCCACTTTCAAATACATTTACAGTCTCTGGGCCCACAGGGACAAAAAGTGAGTTCCTGGCTTGATACATAAACTTGTAATTTGCATGTTACTATTTTAAAACGCTCTCAAGGGAATTAACTGAAATAAAAAAGATATCTTGTGCCAATCTGTAAATACTTAGTGTTTCAATGTTATGTTCAAAAATGAATTTCAATACTTCATACCAGAAGACATATTTCCTATGCTGTAATACTACTAATGAGCTATAAATGGATAGGGGTTCATGCTAAAAACTTTTTAACTACAGCTGTATATAAACTGTTTTAAAAAAAATACTGCCCCTGGAATCTCACCAATTTATCTGATTTGTAGAACTATAGTTTCAATCTATCTCAGACAAACTTTCACGAAATTAAAATGCAATAATTTTGAAACGCAATTACAAATACAGGATGACTAGAGGCATTTTAAAAATTGGATTATTTGGATCCATTGTTTAGGCTTCTGATTTAATATGCATGTAATAGGAAAATGTGTATTCCATAAGATGTGGGTTCTGCTCTGAAAAACAACTGTGATTTTGTTCCTTCTTACTCCATAAATTTATTTTCTGTACATACTTGGAGTATATCTTCCAAAGTTACTACTTGCTACTGTGGGCTGTAAAACTAACAAAGATCTAACAAAATTGACTGATTTTTTTCCGTCATTCACTGTTGATGACGCACTGCTAACAAAGTTGTTAATGTTCTACTTGTTAGTATTCAAGGGCAAGTAATTATTTGTTGATATTTTTTAGTGGCAGCCCACAGGAAGCAAGAACATCTCTGAGGCGTAACTAAAACTATAATTTGAGGACTACAGACTTGTACAGATATAAATGAACACAGTTATCGGTCTGAAGAACTTGTTACTGGCAGCGGTACACAAGGAGAAATAATTGAACTTTGTTTTCAGATGCCATGTTGGTTTTACAGGGTTAAAATAAAGAGACAAAAATATTTTTTCCATTATTCTAATCTTATTTGTTCTCAAATTATACCATAAAAAACATTTCCTGTATTCACAACTAGTATCATTTGTGATGGATTCCCATAGAGGATTATGTTTGAAGATGTCATTGGCATAGGGGTAAAATCAATTTTCTGGATTTCTTACAGTGACAAGATTGTTTAACTGTAAGGAGAGTAGCTACACTAGCTTCCTTCTGGATGCAGACATCTTGGGAATCCTTATACAACTGAAATAATTTGACAGCAGAAATCCACCTCTAAAGAAACCCAAAGCCCAGAACACAACACAAAAAATACAAACCAAACAAAACAAACAAAAAAATTAGAAAAGCCCTTTCCCAGATTGTATTTTTTATTTTCTATTTTTCTACCAGACATCTTTTGCAGAACTACAAGAATAATACTTTGACAAAATGCATTATTTTATTACTGTTGATATGCTGCTGCTCTGCCATTCTACACCTTCCATTCCAGGTATCTATATGTTAGCATCTACATAGCTACAGAGACAGGTTGAAACAGCTTAGAATCGTGGAATGATTTAGGTTGGAAGGGGCATTAAAGCCCACCTAGTTCCAACCCCCTGCCATGGGCAGTGTTGCCACCCTCCAGATCAGGCTGCCCAGGGCCCCCTCCAACCTGGCCTTGAGCGCCTCCAGGACAGGGCAACCACAGCTTCTCTGGGAAGTCTGTGCCAGTGCCTCATCACACTCTGAGCAAAGAATTTCTTCCCAACACCCAACCTAATTCTCCCCTCTTTCGGTTTAAAGTAATTCCCCCTTGTCCTACCACTATCTGCCCATGTAAAAAAATGGAGGAGCCAATGCAGAGGTACAGGAGGACAAAGCAGAAAGCTCTGAAGACATGGAAGGTGCAGGAAGCAATTTTAAGAGTGAATTACAAGCCTATTTTCATAATACTCTCAAAATGTAGAGTCTGTCATTGCCAAATTCAAATGGACTGATTTTCCTATACAAGGCTGCACCAAAGCCAGTTTAATTGAAACAGCTACTGAAGTCACAGTCATTGCCAAACCACATGTGACAGACAGACTTTCTCCTGCACATCCCACCTGCTTCCCTGCAGCTGTCCACTGGGCACCCTGCTGCTGTGCCTGGGTTGGCAGCAGGGTCTCTAGCTCATCCTCTTCACTCAGCCTGCCTAAGCTATGATCTAGACTGTAGAGAGTATGCTGGAGTGAAGTTCTCAGTAGGTCCTTGAGTGTGACTGTAGCTGTGCTGGCAGGAGATATGATAAAAAGAATATAGTATGAAAACCACAGGTCTGAAGACCTCTACGCTTTTTTCAGAGATCTTGTTGAGGTGTTTTTGAAGCAGCATGTGCCATCTACAAATACAAATCATTTGTTTATGTATTATTGAAGATAACTTAGAGCTTTTATAAGAGAAAGATTGCCCCTATAATTATTTTTTTAGTTTTTCACTTTTACTTCTCTTTTAATCCTGCAATATTTTCTCTAAATAACACTTCTTTTAGTCTGTCTTGTCAAAATATTAATTTCTGGGGACTTCTGGGAACATCTCACAGACCATTTCCCTAGAATAGACCATGCTAAAACCGATTTCTATCTATGCAATCTATAAATCAAATAGCACATGCAATTTAATGTTACATTTTAAATCTTTTAAAAACACTTGTTTCCTTTGTGAACCAGCCATTTAAGACTAATCAGAAACAACTAAACATCGTTCACTCTGCTTATGTTTACTCAATTTCAATCCAGCATCACTTAAAGACAAAGGAAGCTGTATTATCTATAGCCATAGAAAAAGCTGGGCAGTAGGATCCATTTAATGTTTAGGTGGAATGTCTCTTTCTAACATCACTGTTTTTATGGGATATTGAAAATTATTATTGCTGCCATTGTATATAAATACTGAAGCTACAGAAATCATTAAAATAGTGTTTATAAAAGAACATGGACAACACAGATGTGTTTTATTTCCTTTGTTTTTTCATACCTCCATTCAAAACTATGTTGTGCTGCATCTAAAAATATACTGGGGGGAAAATAAATAGATTGTTTTCCAGTAGGCTCTCTGTCCCCTTTAATATTTCTACTGCACACTTTTTATATTCTTACAAATCTATTTGTCTCTTTTCCTTAGAACCCGTATTACTTTTAACTAGGTAGACTTTACTCTTCTAACCGGTCTTGTTTGGAGAGAGATTCACTATTATTGTACTCATGCATACATGACGGGAAGTATTTTAGCACTTTGGTACAGTGGCCTTGATTTTAGCAATCCAATGTAAAGCCTGCAGCTTTTTAATTAGTAGAAACTAGTTAGATATTTTTGCTAATCTTCAATTATTAATGATTTTTTGAAGTATTTATTCACTTTCTTACTAGTAATAAAATTTTAGTGAAAATTAATCTGTATTTAATCTCAATTTTACTTAATATTAAAGGAAAGAAGTCATTTGAACTGTTAAAGAAAAATTGCATGTGAATAGAAAAGACCCCCCATGAAATACCTGTGCCATGAAAACATTTTTATGTCAGTAAAGTTTTTAAAATTCCACTAAGCCTCAAGCTCTTAAATGAGATTTAAGTTTTGCAAAGATCTTTCTATGTCCTCAGAACGGGCATGATTTCTGAGTATGTAACTACTGTCAGATTGAGTTCTTTATTTCAAATGGTTTGCCAAGAATGTCTTCAGTGACACTCAGTAAATGTTTGTTAAGTAGATCCTTCAGATTCAGATCTAGCAATAAACTTTTTTATTCGTGGTATTCAGTGCCCCATGAGAATTCTTTGTGAAGCTGGAGTCTTAGCCCAAGTTGTTTGAATTCTTTTAAATTATATACATCAGTTTGTAACTTGAAAACCTGATTACTTAAAGTGAGTGCCGTCAATTTTTATCTTAAATAATGGCCTTTGATGTTCGCTCGATTATTTTACAACTGGTATTATATTAAGAACATAAACTGTTCTTCACAGAGTCACATTTCATTCTAATATGAGGTTCCTACTGTGTGCAGAATTGTTTGTTCACACTCTATTTAGTTCTATAATAATTGTAATAAACTAATTTTGCTGTCAGAATGGTTCAGGGTACCAAGAACTAAACCCTACTGAATAAAATTTTTGAATCTGAAGAGACAAGAGTGGAAGAGAAAATATTTTAATTGAATTTAGATTGAGTATACAGGTACAGATGTTTCAATATTTTAGCTTTTAGATGATGAATTTCTGAGGGCCGTGCCATATAGACAATGCCCACTGTTTGCCACAGAGCCAATTCTGTTTCTTTTTTTTTATTTGACTTTTTGGTTAATGAGGTAAGAATAGTGTTAGAAACTATCTAGTTGTAGCACTGTTCCCAGGACTTGTGAAATTACAACATTTACAGAAAGAAAGCCCTAAGCAACTGACGCATGACAATGTTCAATATTTTCCTTAGTGACATGTATATATGTAATTACAAGAAATAAGGAAAATTTAGCAGAGAAATTTCTGTAGAGAAAATTATCATAATATCAAGTGCACTGGAAAGATTATAAAAATAGTCTAAAATTAGAGAAAAAATAATAATCAGACTGTGGAGATGTAGAAGACACAAAAATTTTCAAGACATCTTTCAGAAAACAGATTTTTCATCTTTGGGCATTTTTCAGTATAAGAAAAGTGAAATACCTGCAGTAATTGCCTCTAGATATATTTAAACATTATTTACTATGTAATACACTTATTATACAAAATACATATGTACACTGATGTAAGTATAAATTATTTACTTTTGGAAAAGTGCAGTTGTGATCAGTACTAATTTTTTTCCTAGAAAGAGGCTTGCAAAATTAACAGAACATCTTTAACTTTTGTAATAATGCATGGAGTTAATATTTACACATATTGGCCTCAGTTATTGAAGAAAAGAATTTTCCCAATGTTATACATTCTCAAACTGAATCACTTTATTCATAATAAGTACAGAAAGCATTCTGATCAACTGAGTTGAATTAATATTATCATCTAAAACAGTTTTCTCAAAACTGTCTTTGAAATTTCAAGGTCCCTTTTCCCGTTCCTCGGTCAAGGTGACAGTAGCTCCACTTTGCCAGGAAAGAAAACTGTAAAGTATTTGGCTGTAGGAAGAAGCGTTCACTCACCTACTCTGGAAGTTAATATTATTTAAATCAGATATTGTTCCCCTCTTCTTTACATATCACTCTCCACCAGCCCATCTTTTTTTTGTTATTATTATTTTTTATTTTTTATTTTTTTTGTAATTCTAGGCTGCAAATCTCATACAGCTTGGTTCTGGAGGAAATGAGCATGAGTGGATGGTAGAGAAGAACAGATGAAGAATTGAGACACTTTTCCCCTCCCCACTTTCATTTCCCTTCTCCCCCCATCCAAAGTTTGATTCTAGTATCTTATAGAATAACGTTAAAGAATCTAGGTGTCTGAGTCTTAGTTATTCTAGAGACGTCTTGCATGCAACTCCATATGTCTGATCTTAATTAATCTGTTGAGAAACAAAAAATTAAAGCTACTTAAGTTGTGTTGTATGTGCATAATGACAAAAAAATAACACTTCCTATTCATGAGATTGAGATTCCTTTCCACTTCGATTTTCATTTGCTTGTTTTCAGTCTATGATTAGCATCAGATTAATACTCTGGTCTATGACAAGATACTTGACTAACTGATCTTCCAAAATTATTTCAGTCCCATAACCTAACTCTACCCCATGCTTTTTCCATTCAATAATCTATTTCAATTTCTTGGTTAAGAAAACTCTCTTTAACGTCATAACTGTTCTTGTGTTCATTTAGATTGGTGCTTGTTTTATGCATGCTACCAGTCAGACAACTAAATTCCAGTCCTGCATCTTGAACAGTCTCATTCTTCTCTGTGCCTGGAGTCTAACAGAAGCTTTTGTCCAAGTATATTAGATTTTTTTCTTTAGATTTTCCTGTCAGAAGTACCATTCTGCACATCAGTAGAGGGTTAAACATAAAACCAGAATATTTCTTCTATCAAACATTATTACAAAAAAAGAGTTGTTAAGTCTGCATTGTAAAGATAGGCATTCTAAATAATACAGTCTGAAGCTATCCAGTTCTTATCACAATTTGTCTGCATCTACCTTTAAACCTGAATCCACTGAATATATTGTGAGCTCTAATATCTGTTTTTTTCTTAGTTCTGTCTTTTGAACACCTCTCAGGAAAGTGTACAAAAGATGTATCATAGCGTAGAGACCTTGGATTTCAAGAAAAGTAGAGTATACTTTTAACATCGTTGATGCTGCTTCCTATGAGCTAAAATAAGGATTTATGTAACTGACAGCAAATGAGGGGAACAAGAACAAGGGCTGAACTGTAAGCAGTCTTTAGGAAAGTTAAACTGAAGTGCCATATCCTTTCATTTAGAAAAAAGTTTGTTCTATTAAATGTAATTATTTTTCCTTCAAGTTTTGATGAAGATGAGGTTGCTAGGAAACTCATTCTGTTTTCAACTGTACCTTTGTAAATATGGTGTAACAAACTTACACTGATGAAAGCTCCTGGGCTGAAAGAAGAACAGATATGGAGTAGTTTTTATGCTTGTTCATAACTAACAAGTTAGAAATGTCAGGAAGAGACAGAACTCAATGATCTGTTGCTGCTACCTGGTCTCTGGGCAACATCCGGTACAAACTATGCCATCCTTGTGAATTCCTAATTCCTTTTCTATAGAGCTGGATGAAATTCTTGGCAATGAAAGCATACCAAAAAAAGTTCAAACTCACACAACAACACCATTGTCTCATCCAGAGCGAGGAGCTCTTCTCCACATTGATTTCTCCACTCTAACCTTGTGCTGCTGCCACTGCTTTCTGCTTGAACTCCCTCTGGGTGACCCATATATGAGCCCCAGGGCAACCCGACCTCGGGCCCACCCCTTCTTGTCTCAGGGGAGCAGAGGTGCTAACAATCTGCCTGTACTTCCCAGGCCAGCCACATCCCTCCACCGTACACTCAATCATCAGTTCAGGCCGTGATCAACGGTTTCCCTACAGAAAGACATCTCAACTACTTGCATAATGTTACTGAAGATTGTTTTGGTATAATAAATCTATGTCTGTGACTTTTATAGATTGAATTCATTTGCATTTAATATTTGGAGAGAAGTGATAATAAGTTAATACTCTCTTTGCTGCAGGTTCTAAAGGAATGATGATAAATACTGTAACTCTCCATAAATCTGTACTGCATTTAGTAGAAATACCTGAGTAAATGTTTACTTTTATGGGTCAGTAGGCACACATTTCTTGTGTAAATGCTACTGAGACTGTAATATACTTACTATGCCTAGCCATGCAGCATTTTAGCAGGAACTCAATGTGTCATGATATCTATATAACACTTTTTGTGCTCTAACACTACTGGCTATGCCAGATGTGTGGCCAACATACATACCTTTGCACATAGCCATTCCAACATGTTTTGTATAAAACAGTTTCTCAACACTGTACTGCAATTTCTGCATGGCTATCCTGCCTGTTGCTGCACCATGTGTGTGAAATCAAGTCTGTAAGCAGATTTCATCCATCCAGACCTATTACAAGAAATAAAGACTCAAGAAATATGCCAGTTCCTATTATATTATTGACAATGTTGGAAGTGCAGACTATTCTGATAGCAAGGCTGCTTCTGTCTTCTTCTCAGGTGAGGAGATGCCTACTAGATCACACCTTTGGACTAGGCCAGTCTCCCCTTAGTTGATTAGGGACAACTGGCATTGAGTGATGGTTGTAGATCATCCTCCTTAGCTGGTATCGAAAACTGCGTGAAAAGAATCCTCTTCAACAGGGAATCATTTTCAGAGCCTCCAGGCCTATGCAGCTTTCCCTCAGTGATCCACTTCTATTTAATTTTTACCACAAGCAAAGAGGCTCTGCAAGTAGAATAGAAATATCTGAAACATTTTTTAGTGTTTCACTGAGTAGTGAAAACAGTAGTAGACTGCATATTAGATTATGTATATAGTAATGGATTGTTAAGATATGGAGCTAAAATTCAAAATTGAATGTAAAAAAACCTAGTTTTCCTTTAGTTACAATTCTGGTGCAGATAATAATAGCAAGAGGCTATCATGGTTGAGATAACAGATTTTTCTTCCTGGAAGGGAATCTGCAGATTAATAATTTCTTCTGAAGATGCATCACGTCTGTAAGTTCAAGACAGGAATCTGTGCTCTTTTTAAGAAATGTTCTCCAAATAATGGTGAAATAAAAGTACCTATCTGATAGCTGTACAGTGATCTACAAGTTGTTTCCTGAATACATTGGCCACCTGTCATGGGTGTAAAACATATGCTGACTATGTATTACAAAACTTCGCAGTCTTAGAATGCAGATAGACTGACATTTTTGTTTGTGAACAGACAGAAACATGAATGAAATCAGGGTGCATACCTTCTACACGCTACTGAGATCTCTGCCCCAAAAAGGAGGAGCAGGTCTGCCTGCATATTATGAGAAATACCTCACATGCAGTGGCTATGTATTTTTTGTCTCAATATCCTGTTCTAAACGATGAGTAGCTTAAGCATGAGAAGATAGTAATCACTGCAATACGCTTTAAAAGGGAGTATTGGCTTGTTGATTGTTCCAGCTTTGCCTTCAGGTTCTTTCTGATCAAACGCATCTGTAGCTGGGGTGGGGGGAAGGAGGGACAGGGTGAGGGTGGACTGCTAAAGTCACAGTAGGCTTCTCATGGAAGTCTAGACTAACTGGAGTTACTGCTGCATTTTACCTTTGCCGTAAGTCCTTTCTTTTCTGCACTGTTCTGCACCTGATGGTTTGTAGTAGACTGTTACACTTCATCTTGCTGCCATCGACACTATAAGAGAAAACAAGGTTACCCATTTTTCTGTCCCTGTGTCTAGAACACGCCTTACATGCTGTAACAAACTTTGCCATTTCATCATGGTATCTCAAAAGAAAATCTTTTCCTTCAAACAAGAGTGATTGTGCCAAACACTGAATTGTGTGTTGTGATTTGACTGCCCATGAACTGAAAAGACTGAAAGAGGACCAAACAATTCCTGGAGCTATGCAGGTGAAAGAATCATTCATGTCAGTATATCAGCTGCTGTATCATCTGGCTAGACGGTGGCATGCTTGCTGCTGCCACTCCTGTCATGTCACTGCTTTTCTCCAAATAAAGTCAGTGCTGGAAGCAGAAAAGAGAGGGATACTCCTGAAGATCTCAATTCACTCTACAGTGTTAAAAGCTGTTGATTCCTGCCTCTTGATTGCTAGAGCCTGTTCGCTCTACCAAGTTAGGATGAGCCAGATCAACTGTAATTTATGATGCACCTAGGGCTAGGATTTGTCTTCACTCCTCTCTCCTTACCCAGACTTCCTTGCCAAAAGAACAGCATGGTAATACCAGAGAAAAGCTGCGGTATGCACGTCCATGCAAATGGTGTGGATAGTGTTTGAATTTAGGCTCAAGTACTGTATCAGAAGCATTGCGGTGTGACCATGAGACATACTTTCTGTCAACAGGGAATTCCCAATTAACCTACTTCAGCAGCACATACAAAAGAGCTATATGAGGCTTACAGATTCTGTCCTAATTAGAGGGGTCTTGATTGCTCCTGCAATCAGTGCTGCAAGTGCTGAACGTGAACTGGGACTTGCATGTCATAACCGTACCAATAAATTTGCATCTGTGAAGTGTTTGTGAGGTTCTACTGGTAGGGAAATAGGCTTGAGGGCAATTTCTCTGCCATATTTCTATATTTCTTTATTATCTCTAGCATTCAAACCGCACTCCAGCAGGAAAGGCACAGAGGTGCAGGTAATTCAAGCAGAACTCTAAGAAGATGTGAGAACTGCAATAAATGAAGTCCATTTCAAATATTGAAAACGTCATGGATCTGAAATGGTGTTTTTTAGTGTCTGTTGTTGTTTTTTCCTTTGTTGTATTTTATTAGATTTCAAAATCACATATATTTTCAGTTCATTCAGACAGTTCTTTTTTGTTTCTTTTCTTTATTGTTTTGGAGTGGAGGTAGAGGAAGTAACAACAAATGTCATGATCCTTTGTACAAGACTTTCCAAAAGCAAAACTGATTTTCAGAAAATGCTCAACTCATGATCTCTGAGAACTTAGTCTGTTTAAATCTGCCCTTGACATATGCACTTCTCATCCACGAGAAATTTATCACTTCATTTATTAGAGGCTGGCTTTTTTAATGAAAAATAAATTAAAGAATGAAGGAGGGGAGGGATAGGAGGAGAAATAAAGGATTTACACACAGAGTAAATAAGGGAAGGGGAGAGAAGAGGTGTTGAGAATCAGACTCTTTCTTCAAGTAACAGAAAAATAGCTTATTATATTTGACCAGAAGAGTGAAATGCGTAACACCTGCTGCAATTACGGTGAATGTCTATGAGCAAGTAGGCAGAAGCAGCAATGCAAATAACTACAGTAATAGTATCTTTGGTTAACATAGAGTTCCTTATCCTCCTGTTAGCCAGGCTGCCACATTCTTCTCCACTTTTTAACTATGATGTCAGCTTGGATAGTTTCTAACAAGGTCAGGTTTAACCCTCACCTAGAAAAATTCCTATTGGTTTAATGGCATCAAAAGTTGTTTAAACCACTCTGTTTGGGTTTTTTGTTGTTGTGTTTTTTCTGTATAAAACAACCTTGGCTGCAGGAATCAAAACCCTTATTACTCTCTTAAAAATTACAAGATATGTATTTTTAAAGAAAAGAATATCTTTTCCTGCATAGTGAAAATATTTCTTTTCTTTACAGCCTGCAGTCTGTCAGCAGCAACTCAGACTACCATTACTTGCTTGTTAAGTCCCTATTCTTAGACCATTCTTTGCTCAGTTCAGATCCTCATATGCTCTTTGCCAATTATCTTAGGCTAGATGTACATGAGTATTCCAGCGCTTATCTCCTCTGGGTGTCAAATGTAGTTGGTCATCTAAGAAGTTCCAAAATACTCCAGATTAATTTTCAGCAGTTTACTTCAATTTATAAATTGCAAAAAATCTCCACTTTTATTATTGCTTTACTACACTCATCTATTCTTACACAATATTTCCAGAAATATTCACCTGTTCCAATAGTTTATAATTGAAAATGTTGATTAGTAAATATTTGGTCATTATTTCTGGAAAGTGTAGCAGTTAACCATCAGTAGAGAGAAATGAAATGGAAAATATGGGAAAGCTTGGGTATACATTTTTTCACATATTTATTATTGATAATTTTCATTACTAAGAGTAACATTACGCATTATCTGCAATAAATTATTATTTAGCAACCTGTCATTCATCCTATGTTCACCATTCAAATGAGATAATTTTAGTACTTAGGTATTTTTAGTTACTGATAATAACAAAGTCTTTGAGCTGAGTCCGTATTAACAAAAGGAAGATTCACTCTAATTTTAGCCCTGTAGAAAGTGGATGCTATAATATTGACCTAAAATATTTTCCACTGTTTCTAGATATTCCAGACTCATGTCAAAAGTGTTTTAAGGAAAAAGCCGAAGCTTTGTTGCTTCTTTGCTTAACATACTCATTATTTATGAGAATGAATAAATCACTTCTAAAACTTTCTGGTGAAATTTGCATCTTTCTTGGGGACAATTGAGAGAATTTTTCTGCAATCAACAGTTTTACACAAAATCATTACCCCTACTATTGTTCTGGAAATCATATACGTAGTTGGAGCAATATTCCTGTTCACTCCTTGAGGAAATACATTCATGGAGGTCAGGTTCTCTTTGAGATTACTTCCACTCAGATTTTTCTTTTCCAAAGATTTGAGACATTCTATAGGAATATGTTATTTCTGTGTAGATAAATTCTTTTTCTAAATTATGTCTGGGAAGTGAATGAATGAGAAAAAAAAACAAGAGCACTAAAATTGTTTTGTAACTGAGTTGTATATTTATCAGAAATTGTTTGCAGTATTCTTCACTGATAAAAATTAACAAAATATTAATATTTCTGCATTCACGGCATTGTTTATTGAAAGAATCTTAAAAGTTTTACGTAGATTATTGACCTTATTGCAGAAAATCTGCTGGGCTACTGGGAACAAGTGAGTAAACTAGGTACAAAAATTTGGGACTAATGAGACAGGAGCAGAGACATGGTCAGCTCTGAGTCACAATCCTTTTCTCCACAGTAGGGGACAACATTCCTCTTCTTTATTCCATTCTTTATATGCCATCCACTCTCCTGTCATTGTGCACCTACACAAATTCCATCAGTCACCATCTGTTTACTATGGCATGAGGGGAGACTATAGCTTTGATTTTGTTTGTCAGCAGACCTTTAAAAAGCAACACCCTGAAAAAAAAATGAAAGAAATAGGGGTGCAATTAATAAATGAATTTAATTAATCATGAATGAACAGAAATTCCAGCAAATTTCTATACTTTTTATTGTAATTCCAACCTAAAGTTATGTCCGTGTAAAGATAATTATGAAGAGTGTAAAAGAATTCACCTGCATTAGTTCTTCCAGAAAATCAAACCATGAGGATCATTCTTGCCAGATCAATAATGAACTGGACTTCTGAGCCATTGTCTATACAGTGGTCTTTTATTTTCTTACAAAATTTGTGTAATTCTCAAAGGCTGCTGCTATACATTACTTTGTCTTGCTGTTCAAAGGTACAGGCTGTACAGCATTTACAGCATTATAATCACTATCTATAAAGGGCTATAAAGGACTTTTACCACTTTGAACAAGGCAAGATAACATTTATTAGATCACAGAAAAATATTAAAAAAATATTAAGGACATAAATGCAAACAACAAATCCAATGATTTAATAATTTTTTTCTTTCAGCATTATTCTTAATACACTAGGTTTAAAAGTACTACAATTTTTAGGCACATGGTTAGTTATTTCCAGTGTTAGATGGTAATTACTATTACTTCTGGGAAGTAATAAGGGGCTGAAATTGTTTTATAACATCATGGAAGTGTGGATTGGAATCTCTTTCTTGAACCTGTGCTATAGCCAGCACTGCATAGGAGCAACTACAGCTTCATCTGGCTGTCTTCAAAATGCCCAGGATGGAGATTTAACAGTCTCTCTGGGCAATTTATTGCAGTGGCTTATTGGTCTGCTTTGTCAGATCCTAATGCTCCTTTCTGCGGCTTGTTACCACTGCTACAATTAAATTATTGGATACTAGAGCAAAGAGTTTTGCACTATCATCATTGTAACAGCCCTAAAAATAGCAGGAAATAACTATTGAATTGTTCTTCAGCATCCTCTTCAATTTTGAATTTGAATGATTTTTTGTCAAGGGATTAATATTTTGTTTCAATATTATCGTAATAAAATGTGGCCATTTTGAAACTGAGTTAAATGTTAAAAACAAAGGAAAATCAAACACAAAACTGCAATTTTCCAAATCTGTCTCTTTCTCCACCAGTTTCTCAGTCTGGACACTGACTACCCACTCTCCTCCCCTGCTCCAATAAACCTTCTGTCATGAATATTACCCTTCTTATGTTGCCAAATTACTTCAACCCTCATACTTAGTGTCACAATTTTCAAATATTTAAATTAAAATAAATAGAACCTTTGTCTGAGCATTATAATTTCAGGGTTCATATAGAAAGTAAAAGGAATGTTTCAGTGCTGTTACGATCAGAAAACAGATCCAAGGGTGCTGTTAACTGAAGAGGAGCAGCTAATGGAGATAGTGGAAAGCAAACACTGCCGCTAAGCACTGACTTTTGCACTTTCAGCAGTGGTTGATAAATGGGGGAACCTTGGCGGCAGCTGGAAGTTATCCTGGCCTTCTGTCTTCCATTCCTTGCTCAGATTGTCTCCTGCTCTTGGACTATCTACAGAAAGGGATATGTTCTGGATAACTTAAGTGTTTCACCTAAATGTTAGACATCTAGTGAAGCAACTACTTCAAAGTGAATGTTCATTTTCCTGTTTATGAATGGAAGATGAATTGCTTTTCCCAAGTGTTTTCCTCTGGACACCTAATACCTCTTTTTTGACTGTGTGGTCAGGGTGGTTGGTCTGGAACATTTGATGTGTCAAAAGCACACTCTGTAGCCATCCAGAAGCTGCTTAAGTCACAAAAATATCTGCTCTGATAGAGAGCAAACAGAATAGGAGCATGAGCAGGGATATGGCAGAAGTATGTATTGTTTGATATGATGACAAATTATCATTTCTTTAAGGCAGAACTAGTAAAATATCCCAGAAAATTTGATACTGGCTTTTTCCAGAATGACATAAATTAATGTTGATGTACAAATAGCAGCAATGAAAAATAATCAGTTTATTGCATTTAGTTTGGGAATTCAATGCATTTAATGTTTTCAGAAAATTCCTGGTGACTACTAAGCCTTATAGTAAGTAATATTACCATTTTGATACCATTTGGAGCAGTAGTAGTGAAGGATATTAGAAAATGGTTCTATAGTAAGTAAGCTTCTCAGCAAATGCAGGTCTTCTTAGATGCCTTGGATTGATGTCTCTATTAAGGAAAATAATAAAGGTGCATTTTAAAATGTTAGTCTTGGACCAGTTAACAGAGGAGAGAGAATGTGTATTTCATGCCTAGATCTCCACAGTATTCAAATCAAATATTTAATATCTTCATATTTATTCTATTTTCTTGTTGGTAAGCATTTAGAGAATTGCATGCTTACTTACTTTTACTTATGAAACAGATGAGTCCATTCCTGAACAAAAATGTAAACCAGACTGTAGCAAATTATAAATTTCCAGATAATTTAAAGGAAATTACCTGTAGAAGATAAGACCTATGCAAATGTTTTTGCTAGAATATAGTGTCTATAGCACAATGCTGAAATCTGTAGAGACCAGAAAAGAAAACATGAAGTTTAGAAAGAAACCTTTGGGACTTGTAAAAAAAAATATATTAAAATATGCTGATATTATAAAGGGTGTTATCGTTTACCTTTGCTGGCTTGAAAGATGACTCCAGGGACTGGAACCAAAGAGAAATCAAAACAGCTGACCTCTTTCGAAGTCTGTTATGCTGCTACATTAGAAAGCACACTGCTGCTTCATCAACACTGTTATGGCAGCTATGAGTGTTTATAGAAACATAAATGAAACGTGCAGCAGATTGGATGCATAGATTTCTATAAAAATTACTTTTTCTTTTTTTTAAGTTTATAAAGACTGTCATCAAACATAGGTCTGAGTCCAGATGCTGGAACAGACGAGGCTACTGTTTGCACAAATCTTCAGGAATTATTTGTAGAGATTTTGATCCTTACTGTCTATTTACCTCCTAAGATCAACTTGAGAAGGTGTTCATGATTCTCCTAGTATCAACACTTCTCTTGCTGGAAAAAAAAAAAAAAAAAAAAGGGATTCAAAAATTAANAAAAAAAAAAAAAAAGGTTATACAACATTAAGTAAATCTCCAGATACTCCTAAGTGGAGATTCTTTCTTAACAGTTGTCTTGCTAGGAACTGTCTCAAACCGTGACTAAAACTGACTATAGAAGACATTTTATTAAAAGCAGGATATTTATTTTTGGAGGATCAATTTATCAAAAATGTATGGACAAAAAGTTAGTGAGGTGGAAGGATTTTGCACATAAACTTCATTATATGAAGCTCTGCATGAACCCTGTATTGTTTATGTACAACACTGCCTAAGCAGCACATAATAGTTTATGTTCAGCTGTTGTTGCACTGGAAATTGCATGCAACTCCTGGCACATAATGGTTTGTCTATTATAGCTTCTGGCATTTAAAGCTTTCACTACCCAAAGGTTTTATCCCTCCTCTTCTATGTAGAAATATCCTTGGTAATTGCCTGCAAAAATTTCTTGGAGCCATTTATCATTTCACGGATAATTCAGAAGTCCAGTGTTTTTAGAGCTGGTGTTTCCTTCAGTGCACTCGTATTGTCATCCCTGAGCTGTTCAAAATTGTAGGCTGGGTATTTCATTCCCAAGCATACATTTCTGATTACCTGACTATGAATTTAGGAGAAAACCATGCCAAGGTCTGGTTTGGCAGACTGTGTGTTAAAATTATAGGTAAAACTCCCACACCTGCTGTTATATGTTTCTCTCAGGCTCTGCTCAAAACAGCAGATGCCTCTCTCTGAAGATCAGGCAGAGTTACAGGTGTGT
>WBMW01002383.1:4041-14249 GCA_013396635.1 Penelope pileata | reverse complement strand
AGAAGCCCGGTCTCTCGACAGCAGGATTCATACAAATCTGCACCTATGTTTTTTGGTAGCATCCAAATGCAGGCATTTCATCAGAAGCCAATGACTTCTAGAACTACATGCATCTCGTAAAGGAAGGAAGGGTTTGTGGCCCTTGGTAGTAATTCATTTCCTCCTTGTTCTCAATAACTACCTGATGTGCTGTGTCTTGGAGTCCAATGTCTGCTGCTTATTTAAAATACATTGTCTTAAAGAAATCACCACTGCCTTGTTCATACATACTCAAGCAGTTTCTTACAAACTGTGGGAGCAGAATTGTTTTGCCTGTTTTGCTTTTGTTTGCTTGAGTTAGGGAACACAGTTCAGACCTTACTCTTCTTATGTTTTTCTTTCTCTTTTCAAACTGAAAGCAGAAAGTCTTTCTCAATAAAATATACAAGATGTTCCTGTACCTTTCCATTAAGATTTTTTTTTTTTGTCCAATTTTATGTTTTATGGCAGGAGTATGAGAATGAGGTAAAAGCACTAAACCCATGCTAAATGTTTTTGTAGAAAAGATGGTTGCAGTTATTAGGATTAATAGACTACTTACACTGGTAACTAAAAATCCTCTTTTTATTCATATGCAGTATAGTGAGCAGGTAACTAAAATCCAATCTTCTTAATCCTCAGTGAAGCAGCTTTTTCCCTGACTTCAGCGACAGTTCAATTTCTGTTATGCTAACCATATGCTTCTGATTGATTATCAGTTATATTTAATTATTCAGAGTTACAGATGGCAATTTTGTGAAGCAAATGGCTGATCTCTGGAGGCCCCATGTGCTGATGCCACTGCCTCTGTAGCTGAAACTCGTGAGTCTCTGAGGTTGAGAAAAACAGGTAATTTAACCACTTCTACAACCTATATTGGTTTATCCAGTCAGGAGAGAATGCAAAAATTCTGATAATAAGGTAATCTCAATGCATAGAGCTGGAAGAGAGGATATTAAGATGAACCCTCTCAAACAACAACCCATGTTATAGAGTCCTTCGTCAGTGAACTGTTGCGAGGAGCTACCAAAAGCTTTCCCTGGAAGGAGGAACAGCTTCCCAGCCCTTCCCACCAATAATTCACTCGGAAGAATTTTGAGAAAATGCTCTGAAAAACTGCCCAGAAATGTGACAGTCACCATAATGAGAAGCTTTCAATGATGGTGCTGTCAGCTTTCTCTGCAGCCTTCAACACGGCTGGTAACTGATGGAACCTTCCAGGGAGGGCTGCACCAGCTAACCTAGGCTGCTCATGCATCACAGCATGAACACATGTATTCCTTTGTGTCTAACAATTTTCAGACTGATTTCTGAATCTCAGTGGGAGCAAGACAGGTACCATTTCTAGAGGTGGATTATTCCAGCAGAATTCTGCTTTTGTAGAAGAGCATCATGTTAACCATAGACTTCAAAATCTTTTGTCTTTTGTTTCTTCGGATTTACTTCTGGCCTGCTATTGTCTGTATTTATGAATCATCATAAAATTTGAGGTTTCTGTCCCTCAAGGCATAGAAACTTAGAAGAAAGTGTATATAAACTTTACTGGTTAAATAATGCCCTCCTAAGCCTTTAGCCGTTAACATGAAACAAAAAGTTTCTTTCCATATTCAGATGCCTTGCGGTGGAAGACTATTTTCCTACAAATAAGAAATTAAAACTTTCCTTTAATTAATGTCACTTTGTCTCCCTATCCATTGAAATATACCTTCAAGTTGTGATACATTCTCTCCTTCACTAAGTTTTTCCAGTTCTCCACATCTGAAGGATATTTGTAACATAGTAGAGAACTAAGTCCTTTCTTCCATACTTATAACATCTTTGAGGCCCTCCTGCAAGTAATTAGTACCCCAGTATTCGGTACAGAGTGATACTTGGTAAGCAAAGAAACATGGGTTACATGCTTTATTACCTGATTGAAAAGTACTCAAACAGCAAGTTGACAGTAAGTTGAATATGAGTCAGCAGTGTGCCCTGGCGGTCAAAGGACCCAACTTGATGCACTCTGGGGTGCACCAGGCCTAGCATTGCCAGCTGGCTGAGGTAAGGGATTGCCCCACTCAGTTCTGCACTTGTGCAGCCTCACCTTGAGCACTGTGTGCAGTTTCGGGCACCACAATATAAGGACATAAAACTATTAAAGAACATCCAAAGGAGGGCTACAAAGGTGGTAAATGATCTAGAGGTAAAGAGGTATGAGGAGCAGCTGAGGTCCCTTGCTTTGTTCAGCCTAGAGAAGAGACTAAAGGGAGGCTCTTTGTGGCCCACAGCTTCCTCATGAGGGGAGCGGAGGAGCAGGCATTGATCTCTTCTCTCTGGTGGCAGCAATAGGACCTGAGGGAATAGCATGGAGCTGCATCAGGGGAGGTTCAGATTAGGACGAGGTTTTTCACCAACACCGTGGTCAAGCACTGGAACAGTCTCCCCAAGGAAGTGGATGTGACACCAAGCCTGCAGAGTTGAAGAAGCGTTTGGACATTGCTCTCAGACATATGTTTTGTGTGGTCCTGTGTGGAGCCAGGAGTTGAACTTGATGATCCTTGTGGGTCCCTTCCAACTTGGAATATTCTATGATTCTATGAAAAGCAGAAAATGGGGGTACAAAATATATCTCCCCTTCTCCAAATATTAGTAGTATATAAAAAAAGTTATTGGGCATTTTCCCCCTTGAAGTTTTTTTGATGATGATTGCCACAGGGACAGTGGCACAGAATCTACAAATTTTTCATGCTACTTTCTTGAAAGAAGTCTTTTGTTTTCAATTTGCCTGATAGTGCAGTACCAGCAGAATGCACCTAACAAATCATAGTGAGTATCTGCACCTTGCTATGTATCAAAGTCCCTTAACGTGTCAACAAAGTTCTCCAAGGTCAGAAAAGCAGTTTATCAATCTCTTATATCTCTTATAGCAGACAATAAATTTATTCTACTGTTGGAATCTATGAATATTTCAGATGCTCTGTGACATAAACACTATTGCTTAGGATGCTCTGCATTTCATTGTCAGCTAGTACCAAATGGTGTCATTGCTCCATGCACTCCATTCTTTTAGATTACTCTGAGCTCAGTAAAATGCAGCGACATATGGCATGCATTTTTCTATGACCTTTAGCTCTTTAAAGTTTGTTTTCCAGCAAGTAGGTGATTATTAATGTAACTTTCCTTTAAGCGATAGTTTGAAAAGTTAATGTTCTGAGTAATTGTTCCTTACTCTAATTTCTAAGCAGGCTGAAAACTAACTTTAGAAATTGTCAATTTTTGTCTTTTATATAACTCTTTATAGAAGTTTTATAGAATATCTTCTTATAAACAAAGGAAACAAAAAATCATCCTTGACTCTATTTATAGCAATCATTGAAACCCAGGATACTTCCTATTTCTCTTTAGTATAAGCAAATGTATATGGTTTAATACACACTTAAGTCTAGCTGATCTTGGAACAGTTTTATAAAAACCTTTAAAATATTTAATGAATTATTTAATTAACTTATTAAAAATCACTCCAAATTTTATCCCACTTTGGAACAAGTACTGCCTTACTGAGACAAATTAAAATACATTTCTGTGAACTATGAGACAAGGAATAAGAAAAAAGTGGGATTCTTAAACTGTTAGTTTTGTAGAGGGACTTACAAAGCCAAATACAATGTTGGACTCCTTCTTGCACTTTCTCCCTGACTGTAATCTTCATATAGAAGCCCACCTAATATAACAGTATTTAACTTTGTGACCTGTGCTGAAATTTTAGATTCTTCTGTGTGGTCTTATTTATGGCTACTAGCCAAGAGACTTTAAACATCATTTTGAAACTTTAATTGATAGAAAAGTTCACTTTTAGGCATGGGGAACTAATAAATTTTATACCTGAGTCCATATTTACAGAGTCTAAAAAATACTGAAATTAAATGTATTACCTACCGTATATTCTACCATATTTCTTAACACTCTTAGCCTTGTTTCACCTAAAATGAATTTCCCACAGCAGCTTTTCCTAACAGTATCACCTGCTTCTAAAGCTTAAAGCTCATATTTTTGGTAACATTTCATATTAGAAAATGTGCATGTTTTCATTTTTATATGATATGAAGTAAGTGTGGTTACAGTAGCGTTGGGCTCCTAAAAGAATGAAGAATGTGTACACATTTAATTAAAACAAACAGATATGCATAAGGAGTCCTACAAACAGAAACAGGATTACATTTCCTACAGCAATTATAACAATGGCAGCAGTTCAAAAAAGATTTTTATTTTTTAACTTTTTTTTTTTTTTTTTGAGAAGAAGCAATGTTTTGGTCTCAAAGAGGAAAGTTAAATTGGAAGATAGTTCTTTTAGATCATTTAGTTCTTAGATCATCGCCATTTTGCAGAATTTTCCTTTTCAACAGTGACAATGCTAAAAAAGACAGAGGGATTGTTTTCTTGTTTTCTAGTCATTCTGATGCTGATATAATGTAAAGACTTAAAGAGGGGCAGAGTGGCTGGAATCATGGAGTCATCAAGGTTGGAAAAGATCTCCAAGAACATCTAGTCCGACTGTCTACCTCTCACCACAATTACCCGTAAAACCACTAAACCATGTCCCTTAGTACCACATCTAGACATGTCTTGAACATCTCCAGGGACAGTGACTTCAATGTCTCCCTGGGCTTGCAGAAGACTGCAGAGGAAAAGGACCACAAGATGTTGGTCAGTGCTCGGCTGATCATGAGCCAGCAGCGTGCCCAGGTGGCCAAGAAGGCCAACAGCATCCTGGCCTGCATCAGAAATTGCATGGCAAGCAGGAACAGGGAGATTATCGTTCCCCTGTACACAGCTCTGGTGAGGCCGCACCTTGAGCACCGTGTTCAGTTTCGGGCCCCTCACTACAAGAAAGACATTGATGCCCTGGATCATGTCCAGAGAAGGGCAACAAAGCTGGTGAGTGGTGTGGAGCACAAGTCTTATGAGGAGCGGCTGATGGAACTGGGATCGTTTAGTCTGGAGGAGTCTCAGAGGAGACCTTACTGCTCTCTACAGCTACCTGAAAGGAGGTTGTAGTGAAGTGGAGATCAGCTTCTTCTCCTGAGTAACTAGTGATAGAGCTAGAGGGAATGGCCTCAACTTGTGCCTGGGGAGACTCAGCTTGGATATTCAGAAAAACTTCTTCTCTGAGAGAGTGGTCAGGCACTGAAACAGGCTTCCCATGGAGGTGATTGAGTCACCATCCCCAGAGGTGTTCAAGATGTGTCTGAATGAGGTACTAAGGAACAAGGTTTAGTCGTTTAGCAGGCGATATTGATTGGACTAGTTTATCCTGGAGGTCTTTTCCAATCTTAACGATTCTATGATTCCGTGATTCTATGACTTCTTTAAATAAGTTTGTTTCTAAACTCACTTGTAAGAGAATAACTGCTCTTTATTGTACAGATAAATTGAATCAAATCTTTAAGGAGATTGTTTCCCTAGATGGCACATACAGATGTGATTAAGATGAACATTTTGTCAAGCCAGTAGCATTCCTTTCACATGCTACATATAAACCACTACAGTAAATGAAGGGGGGCCTACAGGAAATCCAAGGAGGGACTTTTTACAAGGACATGTAATGATAGGACAAGGGGTGATGCCTATAAACTGAAAGATGGTAGATTTAGACTAGATATAAGGAAGAAATTCTTCACTATGAGGATGGTGAGACACTGGAACAGGTTGCCCAGAGAAGTTGTAGATGATCCCTCCCTCAAGGTGTTCAAGGCCAGGCTGGATGGGGCTTTGAGAAATCTGGTCTAGTGGGAGGTGTCCTTGCCCATAGCAGTGGGGTTGGAACAAGATGATCTCTAAGGTCCCTTCCAACCTAAAAACCATTCTATGATTTTGTGAAATCATATATATATGTACATACATATTCTCTGTAGTTTACAGTATGATGCTTGCATTAAGCATTGGAAAACAACTGAAAGAAAGTTATCCAGACAATTATATTTCCTTCTTCTACAGAAAAGCTTAGGGGTCTGATTAAGAAAGTTACATTCAATTTATGGGAATAATAGGCTGTCTCATTTCAGCTTAAATCATTTTTCTACCCAAAAGTCCTCTTAAAAACTAACCCTGTTTTCATTTGAGTTGACATACAGAGCATATAAAATTTTTTATGGATATTTCTTTGTATATATTTGAATGATTTTCGTCTCAAAATAAAAAACAACTTTGGTTGAATTCTTTTTACTAGAAAATATTAAGACTTTTTCTTAAAATATTCCCCATGTTTTTTTACTCACATATATAGTATATAGAATCATAGAAACATTTGGGTTGGTAGAGACCTTAAAGGTTATCCAGTTCCAGCACCCCTGCCACGGGCAGGGACACTTTCCACTAGACCAGGCTGCTCAAAGCTCCATCCAATCTGTTGCTGATCACTTCCAAGGATGGGACATCCAAAACTTCTCTAGGCAGCCTGTTCCAGTACCTCACCACCCTCATAGTGAATAACTTGTTCTTTGTATCTAACATAAATCCACTCTCTTTTAGTTCAAAACTATTGCCCCTTGTTCTATCATTACAAGCATTTGTAAGAAGTCCCTCTTCAATTTTCTTCTAGTCTCTAATTAAGTAGTAGAAGGCAGCTACATGTTCTTCCCAAAGTCTTCTTTTCTTCAGGCTGAATAGCCCCAACTTTCAGCCTGTTTTCACAGGAGAGGTACTCCAGCTCTCACAGCATACCTCTGGACTCACTAAAACAGATCCATGTCCTTCTTTTGCTGGAGGCCCCAGAGATTAAAGCAGTACTTAGGATTGTCTGATCCATGCACTGGACCTTTCACCTGTGTAACTGAAAAAGTCCCAAAGTGCTTATGACTATGCTATTTGATCCTCTCGCCCTTTCTCAGGCTGCTTCCCAATCTTCCCTCTCCCAAGCTTTTTCCTGCTCTGCCTGGCTGGCCCTTATCTAAGCCTGGGGAAGCCTCACCCCAGGTCCACACCTTCTGGTCACAGGTGCAAGGGATCTACCAGTACTCCCTGGCCCAGCCACACCCCTCCACCATGTGCTCAATCATCAGTTCACGCTGTGATCAACTGTTTCCCTACAACTTGACCTTGTTGAACTTCACGAGGTTTGCATGGGTCCACCTCCCAAGCCAGGTCCCTCTGAATGACATCTCTTCACTCCATTGTCAACAGCACAGCACAGTTTGGTGTCATTCACAAGCTTGTTTAGGGTCCACTCAATCCCTCTGCCCCCATTGCTGACAAAGATGTTAGATAACACCACTCCCAACACCAACCACTTATTAATTCCATTTATCGCTGGTCTTCACTTGGACATTGAGCTGTTGACCACAACTCTTTTAGTACAACCATCCAGGCAATTCCTTATCCATTGAGTGGTCTATCTGTCAAATCCATGTTTCTCCATTTAGAGACAAGGATTTTGTGTGGGACAATGTCAAATTATTTGCAAAAGTCTGGGTAGGTGATGTCAGTTGCTCTTCTCTTATTCACCAATGCTAGAATCCCATCATAGACAGCTACCAATTTTTTCAGGCCTGATTTGCCCTTAGAGAAACCATCTTGACTGTCACCAGACACTTTTTTATTTTCCATGTGCCTTCAGTTCAAGGATGATCTGCTTCATGATCTTTCCAGGCACGGAGATGAGATTAATCTGCCTCTAGTTCCATCATTCTGTTTTCTCTTTTTAAAAATGAGAGCTATGTTTCCCCTTTTCCAGTCAGTGGGAAGTTCAGTGGATGTCATGACTTCTCAAATATGGTGGATAATGGCTTAACAACTTGATCTGCCAGTTTCCACAAGACCTGTGGATGAAGCTCATTAGGTCCCACAGATTTGTGTATCTTCAGGTTCCTTAGATGATCTTGTACCTGATCTTCTCCTACAGTGAATGGTTTTTCATTCTTGCAGTACTTGCCTTTACTTTCTGCTGTGTGGGTGGTGTGACTAGAGCAATTGATGGCGAAGTTTGAGGGAAAAAAGGCATTGCGTACCTCAGCCTTCTCCATATCCTGTTTCCTTCTGAAGAGGGCCCATGTTTTCTGTGGTCTACCTTACATCACCAACATGCCTATGGAAGCTATTCTTGTTGCCCTTGACATCCTTGGCCAGATTTAATTCTCTCAGGGCTTTAGCTTTCCTAACCTTATCCCTGACTGCTCAGACACTCTCTCTGTATTCCTCCCAGTCTATTTTTCTTTGTTTCCACCCTCCGTAGGCTTCAGGTTTTTTTGTATGTACCGTGCTAGTCATCTGAGAAGTCATTGCTAAGCCTCAGAAATGCAGATGAGCAATGTCGGTTTAAACAAGTAGTCTGGTTTTGTAAATATTCCATTGGAATGAAAAAAAAATACAAAATTTTTAATGAAGGAGCTTGAAGAGATGAATACCAGCCCAGGACTTCTGGGACAATGACTGTTTAAGCCAAGTAAATAGCCCAGATGCAGCATGCTGGCTGTTGAGACACTGCAATTAGCACAAAAGCAAAGCTTCTTCCTCTTACCATTCTCTCTTAGGCCTTCAATGAGTTTTTAGGACTAAAGACAGACCAAAGTGAGGTACAACGTACTTGCAGAACTGGAGTAAAACCCTTTGCTGATTTTTGCCCTAAAAAGAAAGATTTTTTTCCCTTCATTAATTAAAAAAGCCTTCTAATTGTTATATTGAAAGAATAATTATGTATATTCTGATTCTAACAGTCCTGAAAGATTCTCGAGCAACCTTTCATACAATGCATTTCAGATGATAGCGTAAGTCTGTTTCTGGATAGATTTTTTTGCCTACCTTAGCCTGGTGTAGTCCCTGGTGAGTCCTGTAAATACATGGACAGTATCTTGTTACTAGTACTTTGGTGATATAACTGAGACAGATTTCACACTTCCTGTAATTTGGCTCCATGTTATTCATGCCAGTCTGGTAGCACACTGTTAAATATGCTGTATGCTGTTAAATGAATATGTGCAGTATTTATTACCTGCTGCAAGCAGTGATGATGAGTAAAATGTTGAAATTCCACAACGAAAGATATTTTTCATACGATTAGCCTTTTGCAGAATTATTTAACACTATTCATTGCCCCCCCCCCACTATATAAGAAAGTCAGTGTCGTTTTATGATCTAATGTCACTTTTTAAAAACAAACAAACAAAAAACCAGTGATTGTTTAGATAATGAATTTTCTGTAGCATGGAGGGTATCCCAATAAACCATTACCTACCTCAACTGTCCAATATAAACAATATCTAGAGATTTTTTTCTTTAGTATAGTCATAATGTTTCTTTTATGAGTCATCTTCCAGCTGTAAAGTTAAACGTTACTGCAGACTAAACCACTGAAATTAGTTTTAATGATGTGAGACTCCAATAACTCCTAGAGAGTTTAAGATTAATGCAAAATAACTTAACTTTGTGAGTCATAACTTAGTTTTACTAGTAGCTCTGAAGTTTGATTTAGATTGGAAACGGGAGAGAATATTGTTTGACCATAGAAATGAGAGGCTCTTCGTTTTATTATTTCATTTAAGTAATATGTGTTTGATTCTGTTTTCTGTATGTAATAGGGAATCAAATATTTGGGGGCAGGTAGGTCAAAATTCTTGCAGGCTGCATAGTTTTACTATGGAACCTATTCAAACCGTGCAAATGGACTATGTGGGAGAATCCAATCTCCAGCTTCAGATCCAGATCTGCGCCTTGGAAAGCTTAAGGAAGTCTCAAGTATCAGAGACAGAAGCCCTTAAACAAACAAACAAACAAAAAACTGCTTTGTTAGTCCAACAGTAGAGAATGGAGTGCGTTGTTGCATCTGATAAGGACATTGTCAAGTTGAAGCCTGATGACTTCTTTGTACCAGTCTAACCAGACCACTGGAAAAGTCCCTTTCTACTTCACCTTTTCAAGTAATAAGACTGTGGCTGTCAGAAACTGAAGTAAGGAGTGAAGAGAATAAATAGTTTTTATATTGGAACTGTCTGACAATAAAGAAGCTGAGATACCTACAAAAGTATGCAATTTAATGTGAATAAACTGTTACACTGCACGGCAGCAGACATATTAACCATCTTTAAAAGACGTACTCATCGTGATGCCAGGTATTTCAGATAAGGAGAGATTTGATTGTACCAGGACAATCCTTACAGACTTAAAATCAGGGGAAAGAGGAGAAAAAAAAAGCAAAACATAAGTGTACCCTTTCTTCTTGG
>WBMW01002382.1:7572-17974 GCA_013396635.1 Penelope pileata | reverse complement strand
TAATGTGGAGTAACACCAGGGAGTAATGTGGAGTGACACCGCTAAGGTGGAGTAACTCCACTGAGTAATGTGGAGTAATGCCACTAATGTGGAGTAACTCTGCTGGGAAATGTAGAGTAACTCCACTGAGTAATGTGGAGTGACACCGCTAAGATGGAGTAACACCAGGGAGTAATGTGGAGTAACACCAGAGTAATGTGGAGTGACACCGCTAAAGTGGAGTGACACCAGGGAGTAATGTGGAGTAACACCAGAGTAGTGTGGAGTGACACCGCTAAAGTGGAGTGACACCAGGGAGTAATGTGGAGTAACACCAGAGTAATGTGGAGTGACACCGCTAATGTGGAGTAACACCAGGGAGTAATGTGGAGTGACACCGCTAATGTGGAGTAACACCAGAGTAATGTGGAGTAATGCCACTAATGTGGAGTAACTCTGCTGGGAAACACGGACTAAATCCACTGAGTAATGTGGAGTAACTGCACTGGGTGGCATGGAGTAACGCCACTGAGTAATGTAGAGTAATGCCACTAATGTCGAATAACTCCATGGAGTAACATGGAGTAACGTCATGGAGTAACTCCACCGAGTAACATGGAGTCACGTCACCGAGTAACGTCACCGAGTAGCATGGAGTAATACCACAACCACGGAGTAACACCATGGAGCAATGTGGAGCAACTCCATGGAGTACCACCCTGGAGTAACGGGGAGTACCACCCTGGAGTAACACGGGGTCCCACCCTGGGGTCCCACCCTGGGGGAGCTCCACCGGCTCCCACCTCCGCAGCGCAGCCCCGGGTGCCCCCCAGCAGCGCTGCCACGAGCCGCTCGTTAGCTAATTACCCAGCGGGGATTATTACCGGGGAAAGCTCGCTAATTAGAGAGGGGAACGAGGGAGCAGCCCAGGGGAGCAGGGGGACTCGCTGTCCCCGGGTCCCCGCTGTCGCCTTTCGGCGCTGACCCGACGCGAGGCTGGCGCCCGTCGCTGGGTCCCTGGGACCCATTCCTGGAGCTTCTCGTCCCAAACGCTCGGGGCGGGGGGCTGGGGGGCGGGAGGGCGCGCGGCTTCGTTAAGGCGTTAATTGCCCCCGGTAACCAGCTCTGTGTTGTGTTGCAGCGACCCTCAGGCCCTGAACGATTTCTTGCATGGATCCGAGAAGGTGAGCAGCGCCGCCTCCGCGCCACCGAGCTCGTTACCGCTCGCGCTAATTGCTCTTAATTAAAGCCACGCACCCCGAGCTCAGAGCAGTTCGCAGAACTCTTTTCCTCTTTTTTTTTTTTCCCTTTTTTTTTCCATCCGATCGAGGCGAGGGCTGGGGACCCGCAGCCGCCTCCCCCGCTGCCTTTTGGGGCCATTTCACAGGAAACCGGGACCCGCTGGGCAGGGGAGCCTGCCCGGCGCTGCCCCACCGCTTTCATTTTTTTTATCCTTTTTTTTTTTTTTAATCCTCTATCAAAAGAAAGTAATTAAGATCCTTTTAATTACAGATTGACAGTGATGATCTCCTGGACAACACAGGAGATGCAGCCAGTGCCTTTTTTGAAGGTGCTGGGGTAGGTATTGCTCGTTTATCCTCGGGGAGCGGTAGCGTAGGAGCCTGCCTTTTTTTTTCTTTTTTCCCCCTTTTTTTTTCATTTTTATGCTTTTTTTCCTTTTTATCCCCCTTTTTTTTCCTTTTTATCTCCCTTTTTTTCCTTTTTATCCCCTGTTTTTTTCCCTTTTTATCCCCCTTTTTTCTTTTTTTATCCCCCTTTTTCCCCTTTTTTCCATTTGATCCCCTTTTTTTTCCTTTTTATCCCCTTTTTTTCTCCTTTTTTTCCTTTTGATCCCCTTTTTTCCCCTTTTTTTCCCTTTGATCCCTTTTATCCCCTTTTTTTTCCCTTTTATCCCCTTTTTTTCCTTTTTATCCCCTTTTTCCCCCTTTTTTCCTTTTTTGTTTTTATCCCTTTTTCCCCCTTTTTTTCCTTTTTTTGGTTTTTATCCCTTTTTCCCCTTTTTTTCCTTTTCCCCCGTTTTGTTCCTCAGCCCTGTTCTCAACCCCAGGCCCAGTGGAGGAGGCAGGGTGCAGGGATTTCTCCCCAGGATTTGTAGGGAAGCAGCTCCGGGGAGGAACCACAAAGTCCAATTTCTGCTCTCAGCCTTGAGGGTGGAAAAGGAGGGAAGAAAAGTTTGGAACATTTCTGGGAGCCAGATGTCCCCTTGCTCCTGGTTCCTTCCCTGTAGGAGCTGAGTGTGGGCAGCAGATGCCAAAAACCTCTTTTTTTCCCCCAAGCCCGCGGGTTTCTCTGCCTGTGTCGAACTGGAAGCACGAAGGCCGTGGTTTTCTCTATGCAGCCACGTTGCAGCAGGTTTTTTCCTCCTCTCCCGTTCCTGTTGTGCTTTGTTTCCTCCTTTAAGTCCAACCACCGCTGAGTCCGTGCCAGTGACCTGACCAGGAGCTGGGGTTCACCTCCACTTTCTGTCGTTTTTCTGTTTTATTCCAATTTCACCTCTTCCCCCCCCACCGTGGGGCTCTCCCTGCAGTTCCCACCTGCCCAGAACTGGGGGCCCAGGGCTGCAGGTGGGGCCTCCCCAGGGCAGAGCAGAGGGAGGAGCACCCCCTGCCCCACAGCCCCCGCTGTGCAGTGACCCCAGGGCACCGTGGGCCTTCCTGGCCACCAGGGCACACTGCTGGGTCATGGTCAACTGTTGGTCAGCCGTTGGTCAACCACCAGTCAACCATTGGTCAACCCTTCATCAACCGTTGGTCAACAGTTGGCCTTCTTGGCCCCAAGGTCTCACTGGTGGCTCTTGGTCAACAGTTGGTCAACTCTTGGTCAACCAGGACACCGTTGGCCTTCTTGGCCACCAGGGCACGCTGCTGGCTCATGTTGTCAACCCTTGGTCAACCCTTGGTCAACCCTTGGTCAACCACTGGCTTTCTTGACCGCAAGGTCTCACTGGTGGCTCTTGGTCAACCCTTGGTCAACCGTTGGTCAACCCATGGTCAACCCTTGGTCAACCATTGGCTTTCTTGACCACAGGGTCTCACTTCTGGCTCTTGGTCAACCGTTGGTCAGCCAGGACGCCATTGGCCTTCTTGGCGAGCTCAGACAGACCCATAACCCGCGCGAACTCAACGCTTTCTTCTTTCTCCCCCCCGTGCCCTCCCACCCGGCAGCTGCACGTGCAGGAGTCCTCCGGCAACCACCTGACGGCCGAGCAGAGCCAGCCCACCACCAGCGTGGACCTGGACTTCCTGGAGGATGACATCCTGGGCTCGCCGGCGGGCGGCGGGGCCAACCTGCCCAGCTCGGAGCAGCCCTGCGACATCCTGCAGCAGAGCCTGCAGGAGGCCAACATCACCGAGCAGACTCTGGAGGCCGAGGCCGAGCTGGACCTGGGCTCCTTCCAGCTGCCCACGCTGCAGCCCGTGGTGCAGGCGGCCTCCGACGGCGCCCCGCAGATCTTCAGCGGCGGGGCCGACCTGCTGGGCCTGCAGCCGCCCGCCGTGCTCACGCACCAGGCGCTGGTGCAGCAGCCGGTGGGGGCCGAGGTGGTCAACAAAGCCATCAGCGTGCAGCCCTTCCTGCAGCAGGTGGGGCTGGGCAACGTCACCATCCAGCCCATCTCCAACCTGCAGGGCCTGCCCAACGGCAGCCCCGGCGGGACGCTGGGCATCGCGCCCATCCAGGTGGTGGGGCAGCAGGTGATGGCCATCAACCAGCCGGCGCAGCAGCTCCTGGCCAAGCCCTCCCAGGTGGCCACCATGCCCGTGGGCAGCTACATCACGCAGACGGCGCCCGAGCAGCAGCAGGTGACGCTGGCCTCGGCCGGCGTGTCCCCGCAGGGCGCGGGGCTGGTCATCCAGAAGAACCTCCCGGCGGTGGCCACCACCACGCTCAACGGGAGCTCCATGTTCGGCGGCGTGTCGGGGACGCAGGGCTCGCAGCCGCTCACCGTCACCTCCAACCTCAGCAGCCCCCTGGTGCAGGCCCAGAACGTCATCATCCACCGCACGCCCACCCCCATCCAGCCCAAGCCCGCGGGGGTGCTGCAGCAGAAGCTCTACCAGATCACCCCCAAGCCCTTCGCCTCCAACAACGCCACGCTGACCATCCAGAACGAGGCGGCCCTGCAGCAGCAGAAGGCGCAGCAGAACCTCACCTTCATGGCGGGCAAGGCGGGGCAGAACGTGGTGCTGTCGGGCTTCCCCCAGGGGCTCCCGGCCAACGTCTTCAAGCAGCCCCCGCCGCAGCAGCCGGCGCTCAGCAAGCCCATGAGCGTGCACCTGCTGAACCAGGGCAGCAGCATCGTCATCCCGGCGCAGCACATGCTGCAGGGCCAGAACCAGTTCCTGCTGCCGGGGCAGCTGGCCTCGGCCTCGGCCGTGCAGATCCCGCAGCAGCTCTCGGCGCTGCCGGCCAACATGGGCGGGCAGATCCTGGCGGCCTCGCACGCCGGCGGGCAGGCGCACATCATCGCCAGCCAGGGCCCCGGCGGGCAGCTCATCGCCAACCAGGCGCTGCCGGCGCAGATCCTCACCAACCAGAACCTCGCCGGGCAGCTCAACCTGGGCCCGGTGCTGGCCTCGCAGAACGCCCACGGCACCGCGCACATCCTCTCGGCGCCCATCCAGCTGCAGCCCGGGCAGGTGGGGCAGCCGGCGCTCTTCCAGATGCCCGTCTCGCTGGCGGGCAGCCTGACCACGCAGAGCCAGCCCTCGGGGGCCGCCCTGGGCCCGCCGGGGCAGACGGTCATCCAGGGGGTGACGCTGCCCAGCCAGGTGGCCATGCTCAACGCCGCNCCCCAGCCCCGAGAAGATCGTCCTGGGGCAGGCGGCCGCCGGGGCCGTGCTCAACCAGGACTCCATGCAGATGTTCCTGCAGCAGGCGAGTGCAGAGCCCCGGGGGTCTGGGGTCCCTTTGGCTCAGAGAGGGGGGAGCAGCGCGGCGGGCTCTGACCCAAAGCGCTCCCCCCGGAGTCAGCCCCTCGCCGTGGGGTGGGAGCGGTGCTGTCCCCGCGGGTTGGTTGGAAGTGGCCGCAGGCGAGGGCTGTGTGCCCGCGAGGGCTCTGCCCTCACTGCTCCAGGAGCCCTCGGCTCAAACCCAGCCCAAACACGAGCCCAAATCAGACCCAGTCTGAACCTAAACCAAACCTGAATCCAAGCCAAACCCAACCCAGGTCCTCATGGGATCGGCACTTTGCGGAGCCGTGTGTCCTGCAGTGTCTGGCCCTCATGAACACACAAAATCCAGCATGGGGAAACACCAGAACTGAACAGGGAGTGAAAGGGGCAGCGCTTGAGCGCGGTGCATTTAATTGCAGACTGACTGGAGAGGAGCTCCTCTCTCAGTGCCCAACAGCATGGGCTCCTGTGCTGTGGGCTCAGGACGGTGGTCTGGAGGTCGATGCTCAGCAGATGCCATTTTGCTTCTTTTTTGCCCCATCCCAGTGCTGAGCTCTGGGCAGTGGGAGCCAGCTGGGACACGGAGCTCACCCTCTGCCTCTCCCCCCACCCAGGTGCCGCAGGGGATCATCCTGCAGACGAAGCAGCAGACCCCCACCAGCCAGGCCTCCCCGGTGCTCAGCCAGTTCAGCAGCCAGTCCTCCTCCGTCCTGGTCAGCAGCCAGGGGCAGCCGGTGACGGTGACGGCGACGCCGGCCCCCGCACACAGCCACGCGCCCGCCGCCGGGCCCCCTGCCTCCGCAGGTGTGTGGGTGGGGGACTCTTCCCTCTGGGGGTGAATCTGGGGGGAGAGCAGCGGGGTGATTCCTCCCCACGCAGGATTTGGGACAGCCCAACCGTGCAGCTTGGTCACGGCTGTGTTTTTTCAAGGTGTGAGACTGCTGTGAGCTCTTAGGTGCGTCTGTCCTCGTGGCTTCCGTGCCAGTGGAGGTTTGGTTGTGTCCAGGCAGCAGGTTGAGGCACAGTTCTGTCAGCTGCTCCATGTAGGCTCACGAGTTGGGTTGGGTTGAGTAGAGTTGAGTTGGCCTGAGCTGAGTTGGGCTGGGCTGGGTTTCGTTGAGCTGAGTTGGATTGGGTAGAGTTGAGTTGAATTCAGTTGGGATGGCTAGAGTAGAGTTGAGTTGAATTCAGTTGGGTTTGGTAGAGTTGAGTTGATTGAGCCGAGTTGGGTTGAGTAGAGGTGAGTTGAATTCGATTGGGTCAAGTTGGGTTGGGTTGACTTGAGTTGAATTGGGTTGGGTTGGATAGAGTTGAGTTGAATTGAATTGGGTTGGGTAGAGTTGAGTTGGTTGAGCTGAGTTGGGTTGAGTAGAGGTGAGTTGAATTCGATTGGGTCAAGTTGGGTTGGGTTGGGTAGAGATGAGTTGAATTCAGTTGGGTCGGGTTGAGTTGAGTTGGGTTGTGTTGGGTTGAGTTGAGGTAGAGGCATGGGCCGCACTTGGGCATCTTCCTCACAGTCAGATAACAAAGCCAGTCCTTGGTGGGCCAGGCAAGGGCTGCAAAAACAAAGAGCAACGAGAGCTCAAAGATCAGCAGAATTCAGAACTTCACTCGCTGCTGGGGGAGCCTTGGTGACCCGGACCCCCGCCCCACGGCCCTCCCTGCGCTGTGTTCCCCAGGTGGCACCGCCCCGGCTCCCGCCGACACCAAAACCTTCTCCAGCGCCGCCGCGCCCATCGCTGCCGGGAAGGGGAGCGCGGCCCCGGGGAAACCGGGGGCATCGCTGGCGCTGCCACAGCCCGTCCAGGTGAGAGCCCCCCACTTCCCTTCTGCTCAGGAGTTCTCCAGGTAGAGAATCAACAAACCCAGTACTTCCAGCGTGGTGTTTTGTCAGGAAGGGAAAAATTGTTTCCTGACACTTCTTGTTTCCCCGCGTTTTTCGCTTTTCTCTCCTACAAACTCGTTGTTCCCGCCGGTATTAACGAAGCTTTGGGGAGGGCAGCAATTTTTGTGCAGTGAATCCTTCCTGGATTCCAAATAACGACGATTCCCTTCGTGTCTTCGCAGACAAAACCCGGCGTGATCAGCTCGGTGTCGGGCCTGAGCCTCGGGAAGGGCCCCCTGCAGATCCAGGTGGTTGGGAAGGGCTTGTCGCAGCTCGTGCCCTCGGTGCCCGTGCAGAGCCAGCAGCTGGTGAGCCCCACTGGCACGTTGGGTTGGGATTGGTTGGGTTGAGTTGGGATTGGTTGGGTTGGGTTGAGTTTGGTTGGGTTGGTTTGGGTTGGGTTGACTGAGTTTTTCCCTTGAGAAGAGGAGAGCTGCCCAAAAGCCGTTGTGTTCAACGCCTTTCTCCAGCTTACAACGGCCAACCGTCTGCACTCGCTCCCTGCGCTCGCTCCCCTGGTTCCAAAGCAATTAAATGAATTCCCTGCCTCGAGCAGCTGCCACTTTTCACAACTTCACATTCTTAACTCCCCCAAAAGTGGAGGAATTCCCCCTAGGATGGGTTTGCTCGTTGTCCAGACGCAGCCCGCTGCGTGCCGCTCTCACTGTGCTCTCTCTTTCCTCCAAGTTTGACAGCAAGCTGGGGAGCCTGAAGAAGACCCCCACACTACAGCCCAGCAAAGAGGCCTGGTGAGTGCTGTTCCTCCACAGCCCTTCAGGGCTCTGTCTCATCCCGACCCCAGCGATCCCGTTCACCTGAGGAAAATGGGAATTCTACCTGGAGCCGCGTGCGTTCGCTCCGCGGCAGCGCTGGTTTTTCCTCCCTTGCAGCTTCCTGGAGCAGCTGCACAAACATCAGGGGGCAGTGCTGCACCCCGACTACAAAACCGCCTTCCACTCCTTCGAGGACGCCCTCCAGCGGCTGCTGCCCTACCACGTCTACCAGGGGGTGCTGCCCTCCGCCCAGGACTACCGCAAGGGTGAGCCCCCGAGTGGAGCACTGGGAGCGTCCCAAAAGTGCCCCAAAATGGGATGGGGAGCACCAAGAGTGCCCCAAAGTGGGGTGGGGAGCATTGGGAGTGCCCCAAAATGGGATGGGGAGCGCTAGGAGTGCTCCAAAACGGGATGGGGAGCGTTGGGAGTGCTCCAAAACGGGATGGGGAGCGCTAGGAGTGCCCCAAAATGGGATGGGGAGCATTGGGAGTGCCCCAAAGTGGGATGAGGAGCGCTGAGAGTGCCCCAAAGTGGGATGGGGAGCACTGGGATTTCCCCAGAAGTGCCCCAAAGTGGCATGGGGAGCACTGGGAGTGCCCCAGAATGGAACTGAGACCACTGGAAGTGCCCCGAGGTGCAGCAGGGTCAGCTGCCAGCAGCGAGGTGGCTACCCCTGAGCAGCAGCTCCGCTCACGGCCCCCGCTGATGTCACAGAGTAGCTCTGGCTTTTTTTAAAAAAAAAAATGGAAAAAGCAGTGTGTTTATTTAGTACTAAAAAAGGAGAAGCTGTCCGTGCCTTCTCTCCAGAAAAACACAAATTCCCAGGACAGCGCCTGGACGTTGCCAGGGCTCTGACCTGGAGTTTTCCACTGAAGAATCCCCCAGGTCCCATCCCTCAGCCGTGGGTGCAGAGCCCTGACAGCCCCGGGGGGGCTCTCACAGCCACCAGCAGCTCCAGGGAACCCTTTTTTGGGGTCTCTGGCAGTGCCCCCCCTCCCCTGCACAGAGCAGAGCGGCACAGCTGCGGCTGAGCCCCCCCAACGCTCCCCCTCCCCCTCCTCTCTCCGCAGTGGACGAGGAGTTCGAGGTGGTGTCCACGCAGCTGCTGAAGCGCACGCAGGCGATGCTGAACAAATACCGCCTGCTGCTGCTCGAGGAGTCCCGGGTAAGGCCCACGCTGCTCCCCACAGCCAGGGGGAGTTGGGCTGCACACGGGCAGGAAGGGGTTTCCTGCACGGAGCTGGTGCTGTCGGGCCGGGAGCGGGGTGGGGAGGCTGCCCCGGGGCCGTGCTGGGTGCCAGGGCTGGGGGGCAGGCTGCAGCCTCCGCGCTCCCCAAAGGTGTTGGGGTGAGCAGACACCTCCCAGCACGGGGACGGGGCTCTGCGGCAGCGCTGCGCCGGGGTGTTGCCCTCTAACGAGCCCTCCTTCCTCCCTCCCTCCTCTCCTTCCTCCCTTCCTCCTCTCCCTCCCCTCCCTCCCTGCGTTGGTGCCTGCAGAGGGTCAGCCCCTCCGCGGAGATGGTGATGATCGACCGCATGTTCATCCAGGAGGAGAAGACCATGCTGGCGCTGGACAAGCAGCTGGCCAAGGAGAAGCCAGGTCTGTGTCGCGCTCCGTTTGTCCCTCTGTCCCTCTGTCCCTCCCCGCCCCGCTGCTGTAGCTCTGTCAGTCTGTCCCTCCCCATCCCGATGTTCTCTGGGGTGCCCAGAGGCCTCCCAGGACCCCCAGTGTCGTGTGAAGTACCCCAGAGTCCTCCCCAAGCTTCTCACCATGCTCTGGGGTGACCCAGAGGCCTCCCAGTGTGCCCCAGAGCCCCATAGGGCACCCCAGAGTGTTCCAGGACCTCCCCTACCTGCTTTGGGGTGCCCTGGAGGACTCCCAGTGTGCTCCAGAGGCCTCCCAGGAACCCCAAATGAACTGTAGGGCACCCCAGAGTGCTCCAGGATCTCCCCAGCGTGTCCTGCGGTGCTCCAGACACCTTCCAGGACCCCCAGAGCCCCATAGGACACCTCAGAGTTCTCCCAGAGCTCCCCAGAGTGCTGTAGGATGCCTTAGAGTCCTCCCACTGTACCCCAGACACCTTCCAGGACCCTGGTGTCCATGGGCCCCCCCCAGAGCACTCCCAGCTCCCGTGGCTGTGTCCTGGGGTGCCCCCCTGGCGCTGACCCCCGCCCCATTTCCCTTCCAGACGAGTACGTCTCCTCGTCGTCGCGCTCGCAGAGCCTCTCCTCGGCGGCACCGCTGCCCTCCTCCACCTCGTCCACCTCCTCCTCCTCCTCTTCCTCCTCCTCCTCGGGCCCCGACCCCGCCAAGGCTCCGTCGGCGCCGAGTGCGGCCCTGCACCCCACGAAGCTGGTGATCAAGCACAGCGGCGGCTCGCCCTCGGTGACATGGGCCAAGGCCTCGCCGTCCCTGGACGGGGACGAGGACGCGCTGCCGTCGCGCAGCAAGCCGCCCATCAAGACGTACGAGGCGCGCAGCCGCATCGGCCTCAAGCTGAAGATCAAGCAGGAGGCCGGGCTCAGCAAGGTGGTGCACAACACCGCGCTCGACCCCGTGCACCAGCCGCCCCCCGTCTGCCGCGTCATCAAGGCCACCGCCGCGGCCGCCCCCGCCGCCACGGGGCAGATGAACGGCACCGTGGACCACGCCGCCGCCGCCAGCGCCGAGAAGAAGCCGGCGGTGACCTACTGCCGCCTCCCGCTGCGCAAAACCTACCGGGAGAACGTGGACGCCTTCGTGGCCGAGAAGCCCCCCGAGGCCGCCCCCAGGGCCGAGCGGGCGCCCAAGGCCGAGGACGGCTCCCGCAGCGTCATCACCTCCCACCGGAGCCGGCCCCGCCCCGCGGCGG
>WBMW01002381.1:733419-766303 GCA_013396635.1 Penelope pileata | reverse complement strand
CCTCCTCCTCCTCCTCCTCCTCCCCGCAGTTCGCGCTGAAGCACCCCCGGTTCGCCCATCTCCGCGAGGTGCGGGCGTTCCCCAACGCGCTCAGCCCGCACGCCGAGGAGGCGCGGGCGCTGGTCGGGGCCATGCTGGAGGCGGTGCTGGGGCTGCACGGCGCCGCGCCCTTCCTGCACATCGGCTGCGACGAGGTGAGCCCGGGAGCGGGAGCTGCGGGTTTCTGTGGAGCAGAATGATGCTTACAGAGAGTAAATGTAAATGAAAACTGCTCTCAAAGAAGAGTATGTCCACCTTAATGGGCTGAAATCCACAGTGTACTTAGGACTGAGTGTGCTGGGACCCCTCTCAGACCTGCTCCCTTCACGTCTGGGTTTGTGTACAAATGATCTCTGTCCCCAGGAGAGGACTTTCACTTCATTTAATTCAGACCCATGTGGTTGCTGGTTTCCTTGAGCTGGGACTGTGAGAGCTATTCCCATGACAAACCTGCCAAAGACAAACACAGCGTGCCTTAATTATTCTGTACATGTTTCAGTTCCTATAGAAATCTTCTCTTATGCAATGATTTGGTCAGGGCCAGAGTCTCCTGCAGACAACACTTGCAGCATCTCTGATGCTGAGAGGTACTTTGAGACGTGGCCACTCAGTGTGTTACATCTGAGCCATGGTTTGTGAATACTGCATGATTCCGTGACACTGTGTCAGACTCACTCCCCCATTCCTGTGCAGGAAATCAGGATTCTTTGCTTGATGTTTCAGGTCTACTACCTTGGCGAAGGAGAGGAGTCCAAGCAGTGGCTGCAGCAACCAGGGAACACGCCAGAGAAGCTGTGCTTATCCCATATAAAAGCAGTTGCAAGTTACATAACCTCATCGTACCCCACTGTGACTCCCATCGTGTGGGACGATATGCTCAGAGGGATCAGCGAGGAGACGTTGGCAGGTGTGTGACCAGTGACGGGGTGAGGCATTGGGTAGCATTCAGAAAAGTTCACACATTCAGTTGAAACAGATTTGCTATCAGCTGAAGAATGATAGAAAATAATCTGACAATAGTTGAGATATGGCCCATTAAACTAGAAAGCAGAGACATCCAGGCAATGCTACAGCCTTTCTTTTTGACCATGGGCAAGCCTTATAACGTATGCACTTCAGTTTTCTACCTGGTAATACACAGGTAAGAAACAAACAAAAAATTCATAATGCAGTGGTTACCCTAACTTCTACTTTCTTTACCTATTAAACAAACCCCTGTGATTTCATCCTAAATTTCTGACCACCTTCTAATTTTAGTTGTTGCTCTGTGCAGCATGTGCTGATGTGGTGGAAGCCCCCGTCCCTGGAGACATCCAAGGTCAGGCTGGGCCGGGCTCTGAGCAACCTGATCTAGCTGTGGTCACACTTAATGAGGAACTCCAGTACTTGTGAATTGCCACAAGCCTTGTTTGTTGAAAAACTTGCAGCTACTGCTAAAATCTGAATGGTTCTAATGTGGATGGAGTTCCTTATTTTCCCATTTTACGTCTGGTCTGAGCAGATTTAGACAGTACCATGAAGAGCTGTACCATACAGCTCCTCCAGCACTGATTGACCAAAAAAATCCAGATAGGACCCCAGCAGTTTCCACCAAAGCAGCACAGCGTCTAGCTGAGTGCACTCTACCACCACAGGCAATAACAGACTAAAACGAGATGCAGTTAAAATACTGAATTTTTCCACAGTTTACTGCAACTTCTCCAGGGGTCAGAGTTTCTCATGTTTAAAACTAGTCAGGGGTTGATTATATAAAGGGAAGCTAAACCTGTATCTTCGTTTGTACTTTGAAGACACCTTGAAAAGCTAAGTTCTGTGCAGACAGTCCTTAGCTTTAAGGGTGATTATTTCCTTTGAATTTAGCTGAAATCTTGCATGGACAGTTTGCAGCTCCACCAGTTCAAGCCAGCAGGTAAACTGATAGATTCAAGGGACTGAGAACAAGATGGGCTTGGGATGAATGGGACATGGATTCCCAATGAATTAGCAGTGCTCATCCACGTTAGTGCTTTCAAGATGTTGAAGTACTTGAGCCCCCTCACACGTCAACACACTTGTTCAAAGCCCTGGCCAGGCTGAATATGCACATGGGCACTTGAACTGTATGTGAAGAATTCAGTGACGAGCCATAATTTGTCGTAGTTGTGCATTACTGCGCCTATAACGTGTGCTTTGGTTCTCACCTTTAACTGGCCATTTTCTGTTACTTTTCTGTTCCTTTCAGAGTCTGGGGTCCCACAGCTTGTGCAGCCTATGATCTGGGACTATGCAGCAGACCTGGATGTGGAGAGCAAAGGTTTGTACTTCTCACTGCCGCTTATAAGAAGAGCTCTGTTAGCTGATTATTAATTACCTTTTTAAGCTTTCTTTAAAAGTTTCCAGTGTGTTCCATTTTGGGAAAAATAAAAAAAGAAATCTGATCAGTGCTAATCCTTAAAGAGAAAAAAAGTGTGACAGTAGTGGAGTAGGTGGGGTGCAGCCCTTATGGGAGAGTTCTTGTGAACTACTCCTTTAAGGCAGCAGACATCCCCCACTGAAAGAATAGCAGCTAATTTTTTTAGACAAGTGAAGGAGATTTACCCACCTCCTATTAAATGCATCATACAATTTAATAAGTGTGTCTTACCAGCAAAAACACCCCAGCTGCTTCCGTGCCAGGAGACCTCATGGCTCTCTAACAGAAGAGTTCAGACCCCAGAATTGTTGTTAACTGGAACATTACAGGCATGGCTGGAAATAGAGAAAAACGTGTCCTGTAGGAATTATTTTGTGTCTTATTTCAGTGCTTCTTATAGAGAAGTATCGTAGATGTGGCTTCTCCAAGGTGTGGTTTGCTAGTGCTTTTAAAGGAGCCACGGGAGTGAATCAGTCTCTAACGTTGATTGGACACCACTTAAAGAATCACCTCCAGTGGCTGAAAGTGGCAAGCAGCACCCCCGCTGATGTGCTTCAAGGTATCGCGCTGACTGGCTGGCAAAGGTAACTAACGTCTTCTTTAATGGTTTCAAGGGTCTCAGAAGCAAAATTCCACCCAAAAACTCTTAAGATGTATGAAAGTTGGGGATTTACGAAGGAACTTCACAACGCTGCAGTCCTTCCTGTTGGTTACTGCTCAGCCTCACCCAACTAGAATGTCTGATGAGTGAATGTTTTCTTTTTTCTTTTTTAGGTATGACCACTTCTCTGTTTTGTGTGAGCTTTTCCCTGTGGCAATTCCATCACTGGCTGTATGTCTGCAGGCACTAGAGAATGGTACAATGACAACTTTATTCTCTCTGAGCTAGAGCCTAGCACAACAGTGAAATGACCTTGCCCTAAGGTTAGCACAGGCTTATTACCTTTTGAGGTGGTTTGATTATCTGATCGTGGTCCAACTTACAAACAACAGATGATGCATCTCACCTGTCTGCAGTGTGGGAACAGGGAAGCTTCTTGATCTACACGTTTAGAAACAGCCATAGTATTCTCATCGTGTTACGTTTTAACCTGTAAATCCTCGCATAGTTCATCACCTACTGGAAAAAATTAAGCTGAATTGTTTCTTTGGTAATTAATTTGAAACATTGCTGATACGGGAGACTAATTACGTTCAGATGTTATTTACATGTCAAAGTTAACTAATCCATTTTCTTAAAATTTATCCAGGAAGTGAAGTGTCTTGTAAAAATCTGTAGTTTCTGGCTTCTTCAGAAGCAGTTTCCAGTCAAATTTTTTTTGTCTTCCTAAATTTCTTGTCAAAAAAGAAAAACACATCCTAGTTGTGTTTAACTGAGGCATTAAAAATATTAAGTACTCTGAAGGGAAAGCTCATAACTAGAAAGTGCTTTACATAGCACAAGCAGCCACGTGAAAGACATGCTCCACCCAACCCCCAGGTTTTTTCCTTGTTCTGTTTCTATTTTAACCTTAAAAAAAAAAAAAAAACTTCATCCAAAGAGAACTAGTAAGCCAATGCTGAGTTCTTCAGGAAAACCTTCTTTCTGAGCACTTTGCTGATTTTACTGTCTTATTTCTGCTGTCTTCTGACCAGGTGGCTATTCTGAAAAGGTTAAAGAAAATGTGGAAAAGCTCCTGGGAATGTCCAATCTGGAAATCGATACTTTCTCGAGGTAAAATTCCAGCTGCTGGACTCGGATGCTCCTCAGCGCCCGGTAAGGTCAGACACTAACGCTCTCTTTGGACAGCACAAGTACAGGGACCTTTCCTGGGAGCAATATTCTGACCCTTGTGACACAAGTTAGTTTCTACCTCAAGTCATCAGTGGATGAACTTCTTGAAAGGAACAGGTAATAAGGTTTACATTGATTTTCTGTCTGCAGGAGTGTGGGGGCTGTATGGTCTACCAATGGGCCATATATTCAAGGAACTCCAGCAAGTCACTTAAACATTGAGCTCAACATTTCAGGCATTGCATCCCTAGATACTGACACCTCAGCAGAACATAATATTTAAAGTATTTCAGCTGAATTCCTAAACAGTATGTGCTGTCTTATTTCAGTAATCAGTTCTTTGTTGAATTAGAACTTAGTGTCAGTTAAGTATAAAATAATATTTTCAATTGTATGGTTACCAAAAAAAGGAACTTGAAACTTAAATTGCAGCAGGTGATCAGTTATTGTCACCTGCCATGAGTAGTCCTTGACGAGCTAGTTCCAAATACATGTAGAGTTAAATTTTCATACTCCTTAGGCATTATCTCCATTTGTGAGAAAGCTAAAGCCCAATCACTTTCCTCTCTCTACAGCTGTTTCCAAAACTGTCCATCCTAACATCCATTTTCAGATATGTCACAGGCTGGTTCAGTCCCTACCACAGGAAAAGGAAGATCATTCATCCTATAATAGTGCATCACTTCCAGCCAGATGCAATAAGGTAACACCCCCTATTTTACGTCACAGAGGAAGAAGTCTCTCATTTTCCACGCTGACAAATACATCCAGCTTGGAGTCCTTGCCTCTTTATATAGTTACTCCAGAAGCATCAGTGAAAATCAATCAACATGATGTGTTCATAGTGCAGTTTTAAATAGAAGAGCAGGCTTATTTCATCTGCCTTCTGTTGAAAAAACTTATGTACAAAGTGTTTTGAAAAACCCTGCCTTGAGTTACTCCTGCATCTTAAAGTAGCCTCAGTGCAAGAGCACGGCCTGTGACAGGTTCCAGGCAGAGCCTGGAATAAAACCAAACCCCTCTCCCCTTGTGCCTGTCACTGTGCTTTTCAGAACCTATCCTAGACATCATGCTGATTTGCTCTAAATAGTTAACACAGTTCTGCAGTGGTACAGTAAATATTTGACTCCTGCTGATGAAAATCAGAAATAAATTCTGAGCTCATCTCACCCTGGGTTTCAGTTATACTTTAAAAGTATATTTTTTTTGTTTTAAGCTTACTTTTCTATACTTCAAATTCATTACACAAAGAACCTGCCAGGATTAACGGTACTTAAACATATCAACCTTTTGCCATCTGCACAAAGTGCCTTGAGCTCTTCTTAGATGCTTCTTCTGCAAAGTCACCCTAAGGACTGTACCCTTTGTAGCCCCTTCAAAAAGCCTAGTAAGCTAATCCTCCCTTGAGGCTGAACTCACTTGCAAACGTGATTGTTTTTTCCTCTCTCCCTTGGTGTTTGGTCAGTCTTCTGTCCAAGTGGAATGCTGTGGTGCAAGACCTCCAAGCAGCCATGGAGCAAGTTTACCACAAGTGCACTATAGAGGAGTGGATGGAGGAGAATGTCCACCCCAGCCTACAAAAGCTGCAGCAAGTGGTGGATGATCTAGATGAAGCAATAAAAGCACAAAAATAGGGGCTTTTTAATAAGTCTGTCTTATTCTATGGAAAACAGGGCTAGGACAGGTGCAATTAGTCATAGAGCCAGTTTGTCATCTTAACAATTGGAGCAACAACTGTCATTAAGCAAGCAAGCTGAGGGCAAAAAGGAATTTATCACAGTAATGGGCTTCAAGTCTGTGTTAATTTTCCTCTAATAATGCTGAGCCCTAAGTCACCTGCCCTGTTAGTAAGTCAGATTTGCTCTCCTTGCACAAAAAAGGAAAAAGCAGGAGTCAGAATTCAGATGTATTTACAAGACAGAAAACGTTTTTCCCCAGCATTCAGTATATCTGACAGACTGTAGCTTTGTCCAAATTTGAAGCATGACCAAAGTACTGAATATAAGGGAAAAATGCTAAGTTACATTTTGATTTCATCTTGAACCTTCAAAGATCTATAGCAAGATATTTCAGGACTTAACCGGAACACGAAGATAAGTGCCACAAGGGAAAAATAATTCAAAGTCTTGTAGCTAAGTACACTACTTCACCATGAATCTTCCAAATATTCTTTGTTTGCTTCATTTATTGCTTTCTTGCCAAGTCTTACACTGTAAGTAAGTGTAATGCCTTGTTTTAAATGAGATTTTAATTTATTTTATTCTAATAAATCCTCTGATATTCAAAATGTTTGTTCAAACTTGCCTTTGTTTTGCATACAACATGTTGGTTTGGTTTAAAAGGGGAAAAATGTATATACATGCACCAGTGGAAAGTTGGTCCTACCAGCTTATGTGAAAACATATGGGAAAAAAAAAAAAAAGCAAGCAGAGTCAGGAACAAGTTGGGTATTTGTGCCTCCTCTGCCCTGCCTGCCCACCCCATCATCTCCAGTAGGGTGGTGCCACAGAGTAGTTTGGACAGGCATCAATATTTATACTTTGTAATTAAAATCAACAATAAAAAAAGACTAGTGACACAAAACAAAAGTTGATTTTATCAATGGACATTTTAATAAAAAAGAGACATACAAGGCCTTGCTGAAATTCTACTTTCATTTTAAAGTAGAAAAGCTATTTCTAAATATTTTCCAGAAGTATTTTTGCCTCTCAGCAATCTACTCCGTGTCAGAACTAGCACTTTGTATGTAGTATGGGAGCCAGCTTAATTTTGTTACCTGTGTCATTGTAGCACAAGGGCCAGATCTCCAGCGTGTGGAATAAATAGTTGGATTTTCCTTGAGAGTGAAGAAATGATTGTAGTTACTCGAACATCTCACTTTGGGAAATACAGGAATATGAAAGCGCTGAAGGAATTCTCTGTCACCCTTCATGTTTGCTCAGACTGCAGCATTCAGGTTCTCCTTTCAAACTGTTCTCGTTTTTATGGCAACAGAGCTGCCACTTGCAAAACAGGAATCGTACAAGGGAGGGATCACACCAGCTGTTCTAAATGAAAGACCGAGGCTTCAAAGTATTCCTACTACACACAGCAGTCCAGCAGTCCTCTCTCCTCCTTCCTCCTTGGTAATTGGGGCTGAGGGGAATGCTGTAAACCATCTTCAAGAAGCAGATCACTGGGCATCAACTACACGTGCAACTGATTCCACAGAACAGCAAGCTAGGTAAGAGCTCAGCTGAAGCAGGGCACACGATACAGTTTAGGATTAGATCAACAGAAATACCTTTATAAAACTGGCTTTTAACTGAAAAAAAATTACAGCATGATTTGCATTTTCCCTGTGACATCAGCTCTCATTGAAGTACAAAAGAAGCTCAGTAGAAGTCAGACTGAGAGGAGGTACATTGTCCATTTTATCCAACTGATGGTCAAATCTGTAGGTTCAGAATATGAAGTGCAATGCACAGCCATAGCACATACCCCCTCTAAATATCCTTGCTACAAAGAAGGTATTGCAGGTAGTAAAGCCCTTGAATACTTAGTTTGTACAGTATTTGCTACTGAAAGACCTTAGAACACTCAAAACTCATTTTACAGAGTGATGAAAAAACAGTTCTTCCAAACTCGCTCTCTCCTGTCTGGAATGTTTTTGAGGGTAAATAATAGAGCAGATTTAAATGAAGATCTCTGTAAAGTGTTAAAATTGCAGAATATAAAACAGGTTTGATGGCTTGTCGTTTACAGCTATTCTTGAGAATAAAGGCCAAATTTGGTTAATTACCTGCAACCTCTTTTTCCCCATATTCATACAAGGTAGCTTCCCAAATGTAGTGATGTGGGGTAGAGACCGAAAGCCAGGTATTCAGCCAACCAACCTGGAGTACTTCACAGCACGCCTACTGGCTGCAGTCTGCTCTGGTACCTGGCATGATTACTGCCAGTTCTTATTTAATACAAACAGACCTGGTTCTGTGCCACGGCCAAGCTGCATCAACAGCAGCTCCCTGTGACACTTTGGTTGTCCTTCTGAACCAACAGCAGGAGCACATCTGTCTCACAGTGCACATACAGAAGTGGCTGAAGCAGAGCTGTGATACAAGCTGTTCTTTGGTCAGATAAGCACGTACAGCTCAGTTACAGCTGGAACGTGCAGTGGGATCTAGCTTCCACTGAAACCGGTCCATAGCTTTCACTTCTTCAGAGGTAGAGTGCTTTTAAACAGGAATGCAGGTTATGCCCTGAAGAAACTGATGCCAGAAGACATTTAACTGCTGGCTAAACTTTAAGGCAGACCACTCAGTTACCTTCTGGTCTACTCAGATCTCCTAAGCAAGTATTTTCTAATTCAGATTTTAACTCCATACAACTAACAGAAGCTGGTCAACTTTACAATTTCAGCACATTGAAGGAACTTGGATCTCTTCACAATGTTTTTTTTCTTGTAGTACCTTGTAGTACCAGCATCTTGATAGAGGCACAGCGATGTTTTAGTCAACGTGTTCTGTCTAGAACTAACAGAGGTAGCTTTTACTTCATAAAGTACCCTGGAAAATTCATTTTTTTAACCGTTTGTGAAACCATAGGTCAGAATGGAGGACAGTACATACGCGGAGTAATACATGGGCCCAAGCCAAACACTTAGCCCAGCTATCTTAAAAAAAAAAAAGTTATTATTTACCTCTTCATTACCATTTCAAGTGTTTCAAATATTAAACAAATCTAGGCTGCCATGTTGTCTGCCATCAGTCTTTTCCCTACCTGAAGTAACATGTTTTCCTCCTTTCTAGATACACAGGAAAAATAGTAAACATTTAAGTCTAGAATAAGGCTATTCTATCTTTGGGTAGTCTATGCCCAGAAGTTAAACAGAACAGGATTAAGCCATAACACATCAAAGAGATTGAATGATCAACATGATCATTTCTTAGTTCTTATTTATGGCCCCTTGGCAACTCCAAGTAAGACAGTAACAAGTTGATCAACCTGGTGTTTAAGATTCAGACTGTCACACAAACGTTGATTTCCACCAGTAGCTAATGGCAAGTCAGTAGTAGAGAATATAAAAGTGCCACTGCCCTCATCTCCTTATTGCATATATTAAGCTGCTTAAGACCAATTTAGCAACATATTCAGTCATTTACAGTATTACAAAAACCTCAGAGCATTGTGAGTTAAATACAGCTATTCTACATTTCATATACTGTACCTGCAGCAAATCTTTGCACTAAGTGGAAGCTTGCATCTATATCTCCATTAATGGAAAAGTAAATTTTTAAGCCAATACAGTAATAAATAACTATTCCTAGATGAGTTTGACAAGCTGACAAAGTTCAGAAGACAGCAATGTCCACATCCAGGAACTAAGTCAAACAGAATTTGCTTTGGACTCTACAGTGGCAATATTGGGAGCATGATCTTGAAGCTTTTAGCACTAAAGGTGCCCTCAAACAGATTCCTCACATTGTAAATGCACAGGCAGAGAAATGCCCAAGTCAAGACCGAGGAATTTCTTTCTGAAGAACAACCAATCTGTATTTTCCAGATCTTCGAAAGCTGCTGCTTTCTTCAGCTCACAACTATTAATATTCATCCTGTGGTTCCTCAGCATCACTGGCCTCTGTTTCGCTGCTCTCATAGAGATCTTGTTGGCTCTCTGCTCTGTCCAATTCCAGAAAACTGATAAGGAGCTTAGCAACCGCTTCCACATCACTGTGGAAAGGAAGAAACAGCGTAAGAGAATCGTGGTGCTGATGAAACAAGACCAGGCACACTAACAACTATTTGAAGGGCCAGTTGATATGACAGAGCATGACTGACAGCATCCTACATATAAAGGCACATCAAGCTAAGGAATTATTTCCTTATCAGAACACATCAACCCTCTTCCCACAGACCCTGCTGCAAGTGGTTTGAAAAAGTTAAACCAAATAACAGTCACATCAGCATGTATGAGAATGGTGCTAAAATGATTTTCTCAAGAGCTGGCAGTTACTGACCCATGTGATTGATATTTCCATCTGACACATTCTAATTTTAAAAAATTCCACACTTCACCTTCTACAGCCCAGCACAGCACTCTGAGTCAGCGGGTGTGAAAATCCAGTGACAAACCGTAGCACAACCAGGTAGCCCTTCCCAAAATACCGCACGGTCTCCTCTTCCACGTTCACATCTCTGATCTCATGTAGTAGAGCAACCACTGTAAGCAGATGTGGAAAACAAAGTCATCTATTGCTAGCATTTCAGTAAACTCTCAGCACTGCTACTGGTGACTCACGTGACTGGGACTCTGTGCTCTTCAGTACTATTGCTCTGATCCCATACAACTGGCACAGCTTTGTGATACCAAAGAACTGCTGAGCAGCTCAGCCAAAACAAGGTGAGAATACAATACAGACTAGCTGGTAAATGAAAAAGTTACACTGCCTCCCAGGAAACAGAGGACATTGATTTATTACTCACGTTTCCACTCCTGAATGAGTTTCAACTTTTTTTTTTTCTGTACAGTGTAAGTAAACAGATGTAAATTTACTGAGACAGAACAAATACTGAAAGATTCAGCTTTTCAGAGTATCTGCTGATCTCTGCATCCCCACATTCACTGTCCTTGAAACAGGTATTACCAAACAACCCCTCAGAAGAGATGTGCTCAGCTCCAACATATAAATATACCCAAAAGACAAGTTCAGAAACATTAAACATCCTTCTCTCCACATCGCCTATCCTCCATCTACAAAATGTCTTGTTTAAAATCAAATCAATTTTAGGACATGCCAAGTTTTCTAAGCACCTTGAAAGCTGGTTTGATTTAGACTACCAAGAACAAAAAAATTTGACGTGAAAGAAGATCCTACTTCAGTTTGCAGTGGAGCTCCTGCCTCGCAGTAACCTCAAGCAAGTCACACGCTAGACTTCAGCTTCTGTCACTTCCTCAGGAAGCTCAAAATAAATGAGATGCTGCTTTAAGGTGAGCCTACTGAATATCTTGTTTTAAATGGACATTAACATTGCTTTATTTTCTGAATAATCCAAATGGTTCATTTAGCTTTACATTAAATAAGAATACTATCCATGGATTTTAGGGAGCCTGATATAATTTTGAATCTACCAATACTCAATATAAGCAAGATGTTTTTCCACTTGTCCTATTTGCAAAGCAGGCTAGCCAAGGGAAATGTAAATCTACATATTAGCATCCCAAAGGAATGCTTTCCATAATAGTCTGAGCCAATGTGTAAGCTTAGTTATCCTGAATTAAAATGACTAACACGATTCATTCAGTACCCTAGCCTGGAAAAAAAACCACTTGCATCCTATGAGGCAATTTATGACTTTTGCTGCTTGTGAACAAAATAGACCTGGAAACAAATGTGCCTAACTTGAGTACAGAACTCTTGAGGATGGGGGGAAAAAAAAAAAAAAAAACCATGTTTTTTTTCCCCCCATCTGCTGATCACAGTTGCTACCACAGATACTGCTTTCTTACCTTGTTCATTGCCTCCTTTTGAGAAGGTCAGTATTTTTTTGTAAAGATTGAACGTTTTTAAGCAGACTGTTCCCTTGTTCTTGTCAAATACAGCTTCCTGTAAAATTCAAAAGTTTTTTAAAAAGAAAAATCAATCTTCTCTTCATATACAGCTATCTTAAGAGACATTTCTCTATTATTAGACCATGAAAACCAAAATCTTGCATATGGCTTTAACAGACTTTATCTCCTACGTTACTTCTAGAAGGAAGTAAAAGATGATTTCAATTCAAGCCTCTCCTGCCACATTCTTTGTGTAATAACAACTATGCTTGGAATCAAATCTGAACACTAACTTGGTGCTCCTGTAACTCTCACTTCTGGCATATGCATTTGGCCTACAGTATAAGCATATCGTGAACAGCAGTTCCAGTTACACTTCACACTGTCAGCCACCAATCCCACCAAAATTCTAGTATCATACTATATGGACTGGGCTTACATTACATTTAAAATATCCCCAAGAGTCAATGAAGACAGGAAGTCTCTCGTAGGGGTTGCTTAATCTAACAACTCAGATCAGTGAAGTGACAAGTTTATATAGGGGGGGGTTACTGTTCTCAGCCCAACTAAAAAAGAGCAACTAAAAAAAATAAAATTGAAAAAAAATCACAGTATAGCAGCTAAATGATATTTTTTCCATTCACTTACATGTAGAGAAAAAGACAAAAAGTGGTTTGGGGCAGCTCTCCCCTTCAAAAAAAAAATTGTTTTGTTTACTTCATGTTTTTGTGCTTACATAGTGCAAAAGTTCACTGCCCTAATTAATACTAGTCCCAGTATAAGGAATTTTGAGGAGTTTCCTCAAAAATCAGAAGCATAAATTGCCTGTTTCAACTGCTCAATATTAAACTGCATCAGACAGCTGAAATCAACACCTGACAACCATTTCTGAGCTCACACAATAACCTCATCTCCTGAGCTGAGCATCTTACCTCCCACTGCTCCAGGTTCTGTGCTGCCACAAAGAAACAGCCAGCCATGTAGAAAAGCTTCCATGCCAAGCTGTCTGAACAAAGCAAAAAATGCACAAGTTCAGAGTTTCTCTCCTTGTTTGGTATTCAAAACAGTTCTACATGTTCCCTTTAAAGGCACCCATGAAAATGTGGTTTCACTGATGCAGCATTTTTGCCATTAATTCTAACAAATTATTTTCCAGTGTTTTTCCAAAATGAAGTTTAAAAAATAATTTTTCATTTATTTTTCTAAGACTCCATCTACGCTGGGCTCCAAATCACACAGAATTGCATGTACTATCGATAAGTTTGTAACATCATTACACATCTTTTTCTACCTCAAAAGCAGAGACATCTCAAAAGAGCCACAGAACTCTCTCAGCCTGCTGTCAACCCCCAAATACTTGTGCTGTAGAGGACAGGGGTGAGGGACAAGGCAAAGCAATTCACTGAGGCTTCACAAAAGGAAGCAGTCAGCCCTTACAACAGACAAACATTTTTATTTTGTATCCTGGAAAGATTTACATGTAGCAACCTACCTAAACAATTTGCTTACTCAGGCTTTTACTGAAGGAAGAACAGAGCTGTGCTCAGTATTGTTTCAGAAAACTTTGTAGCAATGTCTTACATGTCTGACTATAGTTGGTGTTTTAAGCAGCTTTCACTGACTTTGCTCTTCAAGTTTCAAGGCTTACTAGTGTGTAAGACTATACTACCAATATAGTCAGTCTTTATTTGAAGCTCCACAGGATGCAGCAAGTGAATCACAAGACAGATTGCATAATAAATTCCACAGATGGAAGAATACCTGTTATCTGGTGCAGTCTGCTCTGCTGGGGGGAAGCAGCAGTAGCTGCTTGTTTCTTTAGAGGTGTTTTTGTGAGTAATCTCTGCTAGTGATGATCTAACCGTTTCCAGAGAAACAGCACTTGCATCAAAGGCAAGGTAATCGTTTCGTTACGGTGACAAACAATCATGATATGTCTTCCCAGGAGAGCTGTGAGGACCAGCTAACCACACAAAACACACTGAAAGCACAAAATGCTGAAGTGCTAAGTGTCATTGCTTAAAACACCCCTGCAAACGAGGAGGGAGACTAAGTAAGAAATACAGCATGAAAGCATAGTAAGTCACACACAGGCAAAAATTATTATTGGATTCTAATATTCACGTCACAGAGTATGACAGGTACCTATACTGCCTTTGTAAGGCTGGACACAGCCACACAAAGGAGTCAAAGACAGATCAACAGGAAAACCAATTCTTGCAAAATGATAGGCCATTACCTGCACTGTAGTAAGCAGCAGCCAAACCTATGGAGGCTATTCCTAGAATAAAAGGAGAGAATTAGAACAAGCAGCTCAAACCTCCTAAAATTCCCTGAAAACATATGAATACCCACAAATTAAGGCTGTTACTTTTCAGAAAAAAGGACTTGGTCTTTTGTATAGTAATCAATGTGCAATCACAAGTTATTTTTCTCCGAATTCAGCGTAACAAAAATCTCCCATTCTGCATATAAAGAAATTACAGAGCACATGGGACCAAAGTCAGAAATAAAAGGTAGTGACAGCATGGAGAATGGGATTTTAGAGACTCAGTCTCACCATTACACCACGCTTCCCCTCAAGCACAGTACAACTTTGAGCATGCTAGCACTTCTGCTCGTTATGTTTACAGCACCAAGGTTATTCTTACCCCCTCTAAGTGCTGTGGAGCCAAAAGAAAATTTGTGCAATAACGTTGTGTCAGAAGCCACCAACTGCCTTCCCCCATGCAGGAGGAAGCTGTGGCAGCGTGACTGCAGCTGCAAGGATCTTGTCTCAACATGAGTTGGACGAGGTCACTGAAAGCAGTGACTGTTTTAGTGTTACTGCAGCACAATCTGCTCCGCTGGAAAGCAGGGTATGCCACATTTCCCCCATGAGCTCTCTCAGGGTGGTCCTAATAAATACTGTCCTATTTTTTTTCTGTATATACAGTAATACTTAAGAATAGATAACCCTGTACGACTTCCTATTTCACATGCACTGCCATTAAGAGTTCACCATTAACCACAAAGAGCATTGCTCCAGTGCAGACTTTCTCATTTCTAAGAGTCCTTTTTCAAGGCAAATACAGATTCTTCAGAAACTTCAAGCATTTATATTGCTATATGGCATACAGTAAGCTTTCTTGTCTTGCCCTTTCAAGACTTCCTTAGGATTCAATCCGTGAGCCTGAGTTTCCACAGATGACAAACTGAAAAATGATCAGTCCTACAGTGTAACTGCCACACTGAGGAGGAGGTTTCAGGCTCATTTAAGGACTCTGCTAAAAGGAGAATTTCATGTCATGATTCCTCTTCCTCAAACAAAATGCCTGAAATCTATGCATCTCCTGCTAAAGGCTCTTTCAGGAATTTATTGTGACCCCCTTTCTTAGCACAAGCTCTGAAACAAACTGAGGAATGCTGCCATCTTACCAACAAAGACAGACCACGACCTGATGCCAGGGGACCTCGTCAGATGAAGGAGGGAACTTGTGCGGTTTTCAATCAACATGTACATCTTCAGAAGTTCCCAGTGGCCCAGTCTGACTCATAAAACCTTGCTGGACAAAACAGAAATAAAAACTGAAGTTGCTTCTGACTCCAACACTCTCTAGTATTTGTTATGACTTCTTAACAAAGATTTTATCTGGACTATAAAAGCATCCCAGGGGAGGAACATGGCCTTTTTCTTACAGGAAGAATAATAGGCACATTTTAAAATGTACAGACAAACAAAAACAGTCACATGAAGGAGACTTGCACAACAGGAATCTGAACTACCCTCCAAGAAACTTTGCATTTTGGGGGTGAAGTCCCTATTCCTTTCTACCACAACCCACGTGCAGAAGAAAACGTGAGAAACAAGAACCTGAAACAACATTAGCGCTGCATGAGTTAGCAATTCTTCAAACTAGTAAAATAACAAGGGCAATGCAAAGATCTTTGACAGCATTTTTGTGCTAAGTAAAAGGCAGCCACGGCAAACTGTTGGCAGCTGAAGCAGGACAACACAGCCTGTGCTGCAGACACCGGCTCTCTCACTGCTGATGACAGAGCAGCAGGGCTTACAGCCTCAGCCCGACAGCCAAGTGCCAGTGCCACACAAAGCCATACACGGCATTCCCATCTTTCAAGCCTAGTCCAGAATAGAAGCACGAATTTCCAGCAATGCTTGACTCTCCCCAGCAACACTGTGCCTTCAACCTAGACAGAAAGTAACAACAGAGATTAAGAAAACATGTACCTATTTAAACACAGAGGAGCTCAGCAATCCCGTGTAGTATTTTCAGCATGTTTACTATCTACAGCATAAAATTGTTTCAATTCTGACATGACTGAGAGCTCCGGTGCAAACTAATCCTATCCTAACACTATCAGCACAAGCACAATTTTAGACTTGCACCAGATGCAAGTGGCATAAGAACCCAGCTGATCTGCCCAGAATTGCCTGAAAAGGTCAGCTGCTTTCTGCTGCTCTTGCAGCAAATCAGCAGAGATGCTTCTTGTTATGAAGACCTCAATCCAGGAAAACTGGAATGAAAGTATGTAGTAAGCACTGCATCGTTATGTCAGCGGGGTATCTGTTGACTCTTATCAAGGATTCATTCTATTTCCTTCTCTCGTGTTACAACCTTAGTACCAACTAAGGTGGGGAGTTTTAAGCATTCTTCCCCCAGAAGCAATGCCTGAAAAGGATGTCAGCTTTCCTGATTGGTGTGCAATGAACCTTAATATTTGTGAAGCATTCTGTGGCTGCAAGACCATTAAACAGCTCATTAATTATTGAGGGCAACAAGCACCATTTCCTTCCATTGACTTGGTACTTTCCTCACTAAATACCCAACTCCTCTGCTCACGGGAGCTTGGCACTAAGCAAGTACTAGCAGCACACATGTGATCCAGGCTTCCAGGAGAATGCCAGCATTCACCATGCCTTCGATTGCCATAGAAAGCACTTCAGAGCAGGCCCAAGCATACCCAGATTCTGGCAGGAGATGTGTACACAGTTCTCAGCGCTGGGGTTGTGCTGCTGCTCTTGGATACTTCATGACACCCCCTCAATCCTGCCCAGACCGGCTAGCTTAGAGACAAAGCCGCAGAGGATTGCATTTTCCGTTTAATAAAAGTGATTTAGCCAAGCCTTTTCATTTAAATAAAAAGCACATACGGCTGATTTCAATCTCTTAGCAGTGCATATGAGAGAATCTGAAACTGAAAGAGTTGTGCACAAGACACGCTCCATCTCCTCCGGATGTGGAGCATCAAGCTTCAAACGACACCTGGGAGGTGATCTCAACTTCATTTCTGCATGTACAAAGTTTCCTGCCTACAGCCCAAGAAGTGTCCAACGAGGTATCAAGTTCCTTCCAACTCCAGGGGTTCCATGAGATGCACAGAGCTCACTGCAGAAACCCAGCTGCATAAGACACACCCAAGTGAAAGCATAACTCACTTATATATGAGATAAACCCAGCAATGCAAACCTCTATACATCCCCTCCCACCCCAAATGCATTCAGTGAAGTCCAATTACCCCAGCACCGCTGCCAGCCTAACGACGTCCATCCAAGCCCACGGCACAACGCACTGATACGGGCGCTCACAGGACCGGTGCCTCAGGGACTAAGTGGCACAGAAGCACCTTCCTGGGGTTACACACAGCGACCTAAGCCACAGGAGCACCTGTTAGAACCACGAGCAGCTCACCGTGACAGTCTGAGGGTTACAGGGTGAGATGGGTATTTCTGGGCTGCTTGTTCAGATGCTGTAAAGCCATGTGTTGGGTTTGACATAAAATTCATCTCCAGCAGCAAGCGAAACGCCTGCATACTTCCTCTACAGCAGGAGTGAGGTTGCAAAACCCATCCACAGAATCATCTTAAAGCACACACCACACCCGCACCACACTCTGGGCACTGCATCCTTCCCCCTCTAGGGCAGCACCAGGGGAGCGCTGCCGAAACCCCACAGACCTCTCTCGAGGGCCCTCACGGGGCACCCAGACGGCGTATTTCAAAGAGCGATAACGTTGAAGGACCGATGACGGCCGTGGCTCAGCCTCCCGCGGTGCCGCCCAGCTCACGACGAGGCCCCGCCGGCGGCATCCTCCCCTCACGGCCCCGCCGCTGCGCCGCGCCCCGCCCCGCAGCCGTACCTGCCCGGTGAGGGACACCCGGCGCCCCCGCTCCCCGTCACCGTGCCGCGCTCGCTGCCCCGCTCACGCCGGGAAGGATCGGTGTGCGCCGGCGGCCATGCTCAGTGAGGGCACCCGGGGCTGAATGAACCTGCCCGCCCCGCCCCGGGCCTCTCGGGATCTGCTGTGAGGGGAAAAGGAAGAGCCTCGCCCAAGATGGCGGCGCACCGCCCGCGTCCAAGATGGTGGCTTGGCATGAGCGGTGAGCTGCCTGAGAGCCATCGTTTCTTTAGGTTGCATGGCTTAACCCACATAGAAGAGAGCAGGAAAGCTAATGTGTTGGCAGGGGAGGGAGGCCAGGTGCTGTAGGGCTGCGTACCATGAGTGGGCACACCTGCTGGCAGTTTGCTTTGCCTGTGCTGGCTGAGGTGGGCACGGCTCCCTCCTGCTTGGCAGCTCCCCTCAGGTACTGGAAGGCTGCAGTGAGGTCTGCTGGAGCCTTGTCTTATCCACACTGAACACCCCCAGCACCCTCAACCCAAGAGATGCTGCTGCCCTCTGAGCATCTCCATGCCCTCCTCTGGCCCCGCTCCAGCAGCTCCACATCCTTCCTGTGCTGGGGGCCCCAGGCCTGGAGCTGTCCATCCACGGAGCCTCACCAGGCTGCCCCTGTGCTGGGCAGCACTGGTGCCTACAATGAGCCATAGAGGCTGGTGCGTGTCAGGACTCTTGATGGCAGCTGGTGTGTACCTGGCACCTGGGTCACTGACTGTCACAGAATATTTGCACGGGGCTGTAGCCACCGGCTGCACTTCTGTGTGTGTTGTACAGATGGGGCTGCTGCACAGCAGGGTTAGTCAGGGATCTCCCAGTGCCACAACACTGTATCAAACCACTGCACGTAGAAGACCCATAGCTGGGACCTCGAGTCTCCACTGCAGCTGCGAATGCAAAGCAGAAATAAATGACATGCCTGCAGCTTTAACATTAATGTCATGACTTTTCTTTAATCATATGTCACCTTGAAGGCTTGGCTTAGGAAAGTCTGTTTGGGGGGGAGAGTTTCCAGTCCAGCTGAAATCCTGAGCAACCTTCCTGCTGGGGACTGTAGGCTACAGAAAATTCCTTTGTGTTTCAAGTTCAATTAAATATCATTCACATGCAGAAGTTGTTCCTGTTTAAGCCATTACAGTATTTGTTCCATGTGAGCTTCGGGACAAAACAGGTAAAATGTAGACACTCGTAGCTTAGCTTAACTTCTTAAATTCTCTTCATGAAAATCAATGCATTGTTTTTTCTATTAAAGATACTCGGTCCTCTCTCAGTTGCACAGGAATGTGGTCCTTCCTGAATAACATTCTCAATTTTTGGCCTTTTTCCTAATACAAATTCAGATACTCCAGAGGGTTTGCTTAAGGCCACAATGTGATTGAAGTTTGTTCAGCTGTTCCTGAACATCGCTGTTGGTGAACAGTAACCGAGTTTCTGATCTGGCAGTGATCAGTTTTAGATTTAGGTTAGACAGTCCAGAGCCCATTAGGTTTAGATTTAGACAGTCTGGAGTGAACTGTTTGAAGACAGGGGGGAAAAAAACAATTAATTGCAAGTAGTAGGAAATACAAACTTATCTGCAGTTTCTGTGTTGTGTAACAGAACAACTGTGTGAATAGGGAAGAGCTACGAGGAACTGCAAGTGTGAATTGGCGTGCCTGGGAGTCATGAGCTGCTGGATTTGGATGAAGAGCAGGAAGTAACGAGTGTCTGGTGTCCTCAACCCAAACAAGCAGCTGACTTTCCAAGGCTTCTCATAAAATGTTATCTATAAGCAGTGGTCAGACAGCTCTTAAATGTAACCAGTTTCTCTGGAAACCAAACATTAAGCTGCTTCTAGCGGTGATATACAAAACATTTCTTTAGAGTAGAGTGAAGTAAATAAGAAATATCTCCTCCAGTCAATATATACCATACAGCAAACCAATGAGGGTCTGATTTATTCTTGCATTATTCTCTGACAAAACATTAGCAACTATGTCCTTCTCCAGTGCTGCAAAAGCAGTAGTAGGATAACCTGATAAGAGTCAGAAATTATTTTAAATATGGGAAATACCACACACATGCTCAAGTATTTGTCCAAACTGGAATATGGCAAGGATCTCTCCAAGTTACTGGTACTAGCAATTCTTATGACATTTTTTGTGTATTAATCTAGGAATGTAGAATTCCTTTGAAGTACTTTGAAGTAGGTAAGTGACAGTATGCCTACCACTACTAATTAATTAAATAAATAAAAGAAGAAACGTATTTTAGAAGCCTGACCTTGGACTTAAACCAGCATGAATTTCAAAACACATTGCTGCAGACATAAAAACTATTTGCCAGAAGAACCATTTAGAGATATGTAATCAATTACTTGTAGATTTCCTTAAAAACATATTTTTATATGATTGAACAAGGTACTGTATTGTAAATACACTTGTAACTTCTAAGTCATTGATCTAATCACAAGAACATACAGATATAACAGAACTGGCCTTTATTTTGCATTAGTTTGGCTGTACCTCTGTTCCTTTTTCCTAAATATTCTCTTTTAGTTCCTTGTACTTTTTCCCCCCAAGGTCTTCTCTTAAGCTTAAATTCAGTGGTGCTTCAAGTGTGCAGTGTTATTACCAGGCCAAGGTAAAATTCCTTGTGTTTTTTTTTTTTGAAATGGTTGGAAACAGTCACCACACCACCAGCACTGTGTTCTGCAGCTGTCAGTCCCAGCTAGAAATGAGATCATCCCTTTGCCCCGATGAACTCCGTGGGAATGCTGTATAAAGCCCCGGAGTACTCATTTCATGGAATACGTTTACCAGCTGTAACTAAGATTTATTGCCTCGTTCTGACAGCTGCTGAGTGGCATACACTGTCACGAGCTTGAGGAAGGTGTTTACAGCTTACAATGCCTCTGCATAACCTTTAAAGCTTTCTGAAGTTGGTTGCAACATAATGTTTTCATAGAGAAACACTTCACTTTCTATTTTGTTGTTGGTATCAATGCTTTAGGTGCAGGTATGAATGTCCAATGTAGCAACAGAGTTCAACCACAATGGGAGAGGACAAAAAAAAGAAGTAACCCTCTCAATGCTCCCTACTGCCTACCTGGAAAAGCTTTCACATTGTGAGTTTCTTTGGAAGTAGCCTGGCAGCCTAGCAAAGGAATTCACCACTGCTTTCCCAGGAAATGGGGTGGTGCTTGCTGTTAGCAGGTTGTCAGGCACTGTGCTGATGGGATCTGATGGAAAATGGTGTGAATAGCCAGTGCACAGCAGAAACTGCCCCTGGCTATAATTTAGGCGGGACTTCTAATTATCTGATAATGACTCAGGTATAATCCTATGCCATGTGTGGAAACACTGATTCCTTGTGTGCTCCCTGGTTTGTATGAGTCCTTGCTCTTTTTTTCTACATTAAAATTAATTCAGTCCAGATATTCCTTAGCCAGAGGTACATGTAAAATGTTTTCAGATTTTTCAGTATTTCTGCAAAAGTTTTGATTTTTACGTAGTTAACCAGTTTGTGTTCTGAATATAAAGAAATATGAGGGAAAATAAAAATTAGATAGGATCTGTGCAGAATTATAGAAATACCTAATATTGCCATGGCTTTTGAAGAATCACTGTATCCATTTTGGACAACGAATGGAAGCATAATCATCCGTGTGAAACAGAAGGATTTTAGCTATGACTTTAAGTGCAAATCCCGACACACTGCTAATTTAGGACACTGCCCTCTGCTACCTCTGTATTTGACAAGGCAGCAATGCCTATGGTATCCTCATGGAACAAATGCAAGATTGGCACCATTTTTCCAGCAGGAAAATAGTTGTCCAAAGGAACAGAGCAGATTTAAGAAGACGATCACCAAATGCTGCCTTCCAGTAACTCAGTGGGAAACTCAGAGCCTCGAGTGACACGGGGAATGGCTCTGGAGTGATCGCAGTGCTTTAGAGCACCTGTGTTCAGGTGCTAACACAGCTGTGCAAGCATTTTGAATGCAGACAGCAGGAGCACAGGGAACTCTGATGATTGCTATTATATTTTGTACCTCAAGCGAGGATTAGGGATAATTTTTCCAGGGTATTAAGCAGTATCAGTGTGCTTCTCTGTAAGGAGGCAGGAAGGAATGGTGCTTCTGTCTGCTGTAATTAGTAATGCTAAGGGATTCCCGTTTCCTTGACCTCAGTGGTGACTCCCCTATCATCTCAATAGTGCAAAAGCATTATTTTCACATTCTACTCAGGTTATCTTTAAGAACATTGGTACATTTAATTAGGTCGTTACATCTTTTACAGCCAAATCCACAAACACCTGTCTGGATTGTGATGTCTTTTACAGACAATTGCAGTAAAAAAAAAGTATTTGGGAGAGAAAGACACATCCTCGGTTACAAACGTGCTTGGTGAGGGCTGGGGCTGGGTCCTGCACAGCTCTGCCATCGGTGCTCAACAAAAGCAGTTCTGTGCCTGAAAGCACCGACCTTACCCGTAGCAGGGACCTGCCCAGCGCTGCAAAGGGGCTGCAGCTCACACAGGTTCGTGTGGTTTAAGTTCTGAAAGGTCTAGCTGGGACACTGTGCAGCTGCAGGTGGGCGCTTGTACACAACTGGGGGGAGCAAAACTGCGTGACTGGATGGGGTCTGTGCTGCAGCCTGACAGGCACAGCCAGCCACCCACACACGGGCACAGTGATGCTCCCGGGTACAGGTGGGCTGGTTTGGAGGTTCGGTAACGCTCTGCACAGAGTTTCCTGAGGCACGCACAGAACGGATCGCTGAGACGTGTACTTTGCTCCAGAAATTCCCAGCTATTTGCTTAAGAACGTGCGGATAACGCCGCATTCAGTAACTTCAGAACTGTGACTTCGTCGCAGAAGAGGTGGGAGAAATGTCAGCGAACACATCTGCGTAGGACACAACCACGGAGCATGTTGGAACCGCAAAGAGCCGAAGCGCAGCGGCGCACCCCGAGCGCTGCCCACGTCCCGGGGCCGCTCCGTGCCTGCCCTGAGGCGGGGGCGCGCNGCTCCTGTCCTGCAGCCCCGCCAGAGAGCCGCGCCGGAGGGACCGCAAATGAAGTGCGAGAACTGCACCAAAAAGGTGNCGCCAGGGGACGGCGTAGCTCTTTGTTGTGGCGTTCGAGGCGCGGGGGAGGCCGCCTTCCCCCCTCCCGTTTCTGCGCGGAGCGGACGGGGCCGTGCGGTGCCCCGTGAGAGCCCNGCGCCGTGGGGAGAGGCCCCGGGGAGCGGCCGTTGGGGGCGGCGCGGGGCACGGGGGTGCGGGGGGTCCCGGGCGCTGGCACCGAGCGGTGCTGCCGTGCGGCTCCTCCCGTGCTGTTTTGTCTTCCCCTTGGGATTAAAAAATGATAATAATAACGCTGAGAACTGGGGAAACGATGAAGCGAGGGAATTTCAGAGGAGTTATTGTAGCAGATGTGCGGGGAAAACAAAGCGTTGCCCATGAAGATGTGACTGTTAGCACCGTCAAAGGCTGTAAAATGGGCTGAGTGAGTTCTGAACAATGGAAACAGTTGTGCCAAGATGTTGTTGTTCAGCGGTGAGCGTGTTTTGTGTGATGCATTTTATGTCTTGTTGCAGGAATGCAGTAAAAAGCAGAAAAATGATGATGCACAAAGCACGTCTGTGGATGCACTGAGTTCTCGTGATGACTTTGAAGAGGTAACGCTGCTTCTAAAACTAGTGATGTATTGCCAGTGTATTGCCCCAAGGGAAAGAGGCTCCAGAGAACTTCTAAGTGTGTATATGTAAACACCCATCAGTTATGACCATGTCTGCATATCTCATGAGAATCAAGAACCCTTTAAAATAGGTGGTCTGCAAGCATGAAGCAGAAAGTAAAGGGTTTTGTTAATTGTGTGTCAAAATCTTACCTCAGATCTTCACAATGGGAACAGAGCTTGGAAAGAGAAAAGTAGAATTTTGCCAGTTCAAGTGCTTGAATGATCCTCAGGTATCCCGTACTGTTCTTCCGTAGATGGCTGTTTCCCTGGCAGTAGGTTCTTGGTTGAGGGTATTTGTTTAGTTTTCTGCTAGTGGTTATCTCCCACTCCTGTCCAAGTACCCTTCTCCCCACAGGTGAGCTGCCAGTGGTGTTTTAGCCACAAATACAGAACTCTGGATCTTGCAGCATGTGATCAACTGTACGACTGCATGCTTTGTTCTACCTAGTGGTAAAAAGCCTAAGCCTGTGTTGTTAAAGGCTGTTAAAGAGGCTGAATGGTTCCAATAAAAGTTTTCTCAGTGACTTGGTAAATTGATGGGGACTGTCAGTGCTGAAATCCAGTGCAAAATGAGTTAATGGAACATGGATATCAGGGTAAATTCAGTCACGTGTGTTCACACTTAAATGTTTCGCAGTTGTACAGTAATAATAGGAGCAGGACCATGGAGAAGATCAACTCATTTTGGTTATTTCTGTATAATCTTGGATGTTAGATGAGTGTCATGTTTTAAACAAAACAATGAGATCGTATTTGCTGTTCAGCTGGGTCTTAGCAAAGATGTTTGAAAACTGCTTGATCGTTATTAAAATTTTATGATTGTGTCTCTTTTTTTCCAGAAAAATGAGTTTGATACGTTGGCTAATGCTAAAATACTCCTTAGCGACTGCCTAGCATGTGACAATTGTATGACATCAGAAGAAGGAGCCAGAGTTTTCCAACAGAATCAGAAAGAGTTCTTTCGTATACTCAACCTTAATAAGGTAAAGTGACACAGACAATAACACACTGTTTCCTGTGAGGAGGAGGAGATGACAGAATGACTAAGCAACTTAATTTCCCAAGGCAGATAATCTGAAGATTTGTCAGAATATACTTTGCCCAGAGGGGAAGTGAGAAGTGAAGGCAAGATGAACAGTAGAAATGCTTAAAATAATTTTGCATTAGAGAGGCAAGATGACAGCTTTGACCCTAAATGCTGAAGGAAAGTTACTGCAGTAGTAAGACTTCTGGAAAATGTAACTTCATTACTGTAATAATGAATTGGTCTGGGGTTCATTATTTAGAAGCATTCACATCTTAGTTTACTTGGGCTGTTCAGGGGGTTTCTGGTGCCAGTGTATTGACATAATATAAAGTTATCAAGGCTGTGTTTTGAAAGTGGAATTGTCTTCAATATGTGTTTGAGCTGCCTATATTGGGAACAGAAATTTTAGCAAAACAGAGAAATGTGTTCTAATGCTGTTTTCTGCTGAGATCTGTATTCCCTGGAACCTAGCTGGTATGTCTGGTGCTCAGATTTTTAGATCTTGATACTGGTTTAATTATTTTAGTTCCATTCCAGTCTTCTGTATCCTTACTTGGTAATGGAAAGCTGTCAGAATTGATGCTGTCATTTTCTTAGTCTGTACATAAGTGTTCTAAATAACAGGATTCATTACATAGTGATTCACTTTTCTTAGAATTAGGTTAACTCTCAATGCAGCATCATGTTATTGTACATGAAAGAAAAAGAGAAGAAAAGGGGTTTTAAAAATACTTCTGAGTCACATAGAGTTCAATTAAGAGAGCCTGAAGTCCACAGCTGGGAGGCAGAAAGGTACCTTGATCAGAATCACACAAGTCCAGAAGAGAACAGTGAGTAAGGGAGGTGCCTTCCCGATGGGAACGCGCTCTACCTGCAGGGCCATTATACAGAACTTAGGGTGTCTAAGTACAAACGATGCTATCTTAACCTTTTTAGATTGAGACTTGTCTGCAGCATGGTCCTGGCTTCTCTTTGTGTGTGGACAACATCCCAGCTAAACCACAAGGTTCATCTTTAAAGCTCTGTTGTCAGAGCTTCACAGTTGCACGCCACCTTAGTGGTTCTTCAGTGCTCATAAATGCTGGTTTAAGGGTCCAGTCTTGTCAGTTTCCCTCAGGTGCTTCAGTGAGGGAGAGCCTTAACAAACGAGATCTGTAATTTGATGGCTTAAATTTGTATCTTCGTAGCATCACAGAATGGCTTAGGTTGGAAGGGACCTTAAAGACCATCTAGTTCCAGCCCTCCTCGGGAAACATTAGTTCATTTACTTTAATGCACAAACATACAGCTTCTTCTCTTATTTGACAGTACAAACTTCTGCTAGGAATCAAAACGTCATAGGTGCTGAGTGTCTCGTGGAGTTCCTCATGCCGTTAGGAGGCCAACCACAGAATTGTCTTAGGACAGATGAATTTCCCCAAGTCGTACAAAGGCAGCATCTCTAGATGATTAGAGGGAAACACTGACAAGATCAGAAGCACATCCTGTCCTGCCCTCAAGAAACATGATTATTTCACAGATGTTTTCATGATGGGGTCCGCTGGAGCATAGGATAGTGAGGAGTCATTCCAGGAGTGGAAAAGGGAGGGAAAGTAGGGTGCCTTACCCCATTGTGATTACTTACTTTGTTTCATTTGCTTTGTTTTGTTTGTTTTGTTTACCAGAAATGTGATACCTCAAATCACAAAGTGTTGGCAGTGTCCATATGCCCTCAGTCATTGCCTTATTTTGCTGCTAAATTCAATCTCTCTGTGAATGATGCGGCCAAGAGACTCTGTGGTTTCCTCAAAAGTCTTGGTAAGTTTGGGTTTGTTACAATGGTGGAGCGGAAAGGGAAGATTATCTTTAGGTTTTTGCTTCCTCAGCAGATCTATTTGTTGAGCAGTCATAAAGTGCCATGGCCTGATCTAGTTTAGAGTTGTTTGAAGTACGTACTCTGTGACGTTAGTGACAGAGTGCCACTGTGACATGCATCAGCTTAGGAACAGGTTTGAAGCATTATGGTGTTGACAGTAAAGGCCACAGAACAGAAGGACCTAGAGCCATCTTAGAAATGTTCGCTACCAAGAAGTCAGGGAGGGTTTGGTCATGAGCTTCAGTAAGGTTTTCCTCTTATTTACTAACTGAGGGGGAGGGGAATTCTTATCCTCAGTGCCTACCAGTCCTTTGACATAAATCTCTGAAGGTTCTCAGTTCTGTTTTTTTCAGTGTTTTGAAATGACTCACAACAACTGTTGTATCTGCTTATTTTATGCTAAAGCTGTATTTCCTTTGCTTTGTAGTATAGTATGTATACAAAGTTTAATTTGAAAAACTGAGAAAAACCATACCTATGGGGTTTTGTTTTTTTGTTTTTAAATGGATTTCAGGGAGGAAGGAGGAGGACAGTAATAAACCTGTGAATTGTTTCCTGCCTTACACATCTTTTCTTTTTTTTTCTTCATATTTTTTTCTGCATCTCTGTACCCAGTATATTATTTTCTACATCCAGAAAGACAGCTAAGTTCTGGTGGGACCCAATTTTCTTAGAATAGATTAATTATCTTTGCCTCACTTGCTGCAGGGATGTGCTCAATATTACGTCGGTGGGTAGGGAGTACAGTGCTAAACAAACACATGGGAGGTCTCTGCTGTGTTGGTGATAAGCTCCTGTCCCTTTGCAGACAGCTTGAACAGCAGAAGATATGCCTCTTACTAAGATACGCATGTGTGTGTGACTTTTTTTTTGTGGGTAAGAAGTCACTTCAGAATATTTTGTGAAGAATGCTCACTCTCGAGTCACTGCATGTGGCCCTGGGGTCTTGAGGTTTCATCCAACTGAACAAACAAGAAGCAGTACGTGCTGGATGGCGAGCTTTTCATAAGGAAGCAGACAGCTGTTGAAGTTTTGCTGTTAAATGTTAGCACGTTGGTGGTCCTTCTCCGTTAATGGCACAGAAGATTAGGCTTTCAGTGTACAGCTTTTATTTTTGACTGTACTGATTGTGAAAATTTGTAGAGGGTAGAGAATATGCCCATTGATTTTTCCAAGATTTTCTGTAGGCCTGGGACTTGGAAGGATGCCTGGCAGATGGAAGGCACTCTAGTAACTCACTTTTCCTTACTGCCTTGTTTCCTAGGGGTGCATTATGTATTTGACACCACTATAGCTGCTGATTTCAGTATCCTGGAGAGCCAGAGGGAATTTGTGCAGCGGTATCAACGGAGGAACCAGGAGGAGCATGCCTTACCAATGTTTGCCTCTGCTTGCCCTGGTGAGAACCGATTTCTCCAGCTCTCTTGCACTTTAGCCTAGTTTCACTGGAACCGCCCAGGCACTAAGGGTGGTTTCATTTGGGAACTTTGGAGCATTTTGGTCTTGCTTGTGAGAGATAACAAATACTGCATGCAGTACTTGTGGCCAGTAGTGACCATCCCTGGTGCAATGCGAGGTGGGCCTGTTTATTATGGTCTGTTGGGAGAGTTATCGATGAGCACCAGGAGCTTTCCCATACATACCAAGCAATACCACGTCAATATGTGGTATTTATTAGCCAGCTGTATGTCACATCACGTGTATAGAAGCATATGTTACATCTGAACATCTGCATAATAAAGCTGACGTACAGAAGAACTGAGGTTTTTAGTGCTTCATGTAAGGCCTTAATTACAGTTATGATAACTTCTAAGATTGAGGAGTTGGTGGTGGCTGCTTGCGTGCCCAGACCACAAAGTTTAACGTGGTGTTTCCATATTGAAAAGAGTCTTCAAAGAATTTTGATGACTGCTGTAATTAAACTATAACCTCCGTTATCTTAAACTAAGTTTTGAACTTTTCACTTTAGCAAGTGGCATTACTCATAATGACTGAGGTGGTCATGTCTAACGCTTACAAATTAATTCCCACTTGACATGTCACACTCTACTGAGAATTTTGTACCGGAGAACTTTTTTTTATTTTTATTTTTTTTAAAATGCATTTATCGCAACTGAAAAGGTGTGGTACATTCAGTTACTGTTTACTTCTTGTGCATTTGTTAGTTCACCATCATTCCAGTTATCAACTGTGACAAAACGCATTCCTAAAAACAAATATTTAAAAAAAAAAGGGGCAAGAGCAGCTCCTTTGCCTAACCTCCCTTGTGAGCTCCACCCTAGTAAGTTCATGGTGTTGATTTTCAAAATGTTAAAAAAAATAAAAATAAAAAAATAAAAAAATACTAAAACAGATCTCTAACTCTGAGGGGAAAAAAATTCTGTGGATTGTGATCTTTATTTAAAAAAATAATAATAATAAAAAGTTATGTGTTCAGTGGCTTCCAGAATCTGCTCTTGCCATTTATTTGAAGTTAAAATAGTGATATCTAGATTATACTTTTGTTTATTCTGTGTTCTCTGTAGCAGAATTGTCAGGGTTATGCTTTAGGAGCTGCATATATGTAAGAAGGAAAAGTTTCTACTTTTTTTCTGTCAGTGCTATCTTAGTGCTACCTCTTATCTTCAGAAGCAGATGTGCTCTGGAAAAAGAGCAATATACAGCAAAACCTGCAAGTACGTTTATATAAAAGAAATCCACAGGCTTTGAATTTTAAAACAACTTATTTAATTTTATGTATCTACGTAGAGAGTTAAGATTTATCTCCTCTTACTGGAAACAGGAAAATGGTTAATGGAGAGCTCTTCCTGTCCTTCCCTGTTCTACAGAAGATTGCTTTTGTCTTCAGTGCCAGTTACGGTGCTGGCTGTCTGCTGCAGCGTAGATGTAGAGGCACAGGTGCTTTCCATCTCTGGAAAACTGAACTAAAATACCACTGTAAACTCATTCTAGAAGTGTGTGATAGTTCATGGCTTTTGATAGGAATTAAATTTTTGTCCAGTCATCTTTTAAATAAGGTTGTTTGCTGTGTTTCATGAATTTGTCTGGGTGCATTTTTTGTTCCTCATGCTCCTTCCCCTCTCTGTCCCCAGATTACATACATTTGTCCCATAAATGTTGTTTACTGTGTGTGCTTATCACAACAATGGTTTTTATATGGCTCTGTAGATCAAGGTCAGTGTGAGCTCAGGTGTAACTGCTTTCCTCACGTCTATCTTTGGGTATAACTCCACACATGAATACCACCCTCCGCAGTAGTGGTCTGTGTTGTGAAATCTGCCCTGAGCAAAAGAGCCCAGCCAGTGTCAGCCCAGAACCTGATCAAGGGGCATTTTGCTATCTCTGCCTAAACCGTTCTTACCTCCTCCTGCTGTTCTCATACAGTGAGATATGTTCTTTGTTTTCATTTCTTGTTCAAACTTCTAAAGTGTAACTACTCTACTGACTGTATGCAGAAATAATCGGTTCTGTTTCTTAAATTACCAGATTGGTAACATGAAGCCCTTGCTCTTGGAACCAGACAGTTTTAATACATTGCTAACCTCTTTGAACTAATTAAAAAACAAGTTAATGGGGCAGGCTTGTAGCCTAAGCAGGAAGAACACGACTCGTGGGCATTCAGATGCTGCTGTCCCAGTCCACTAAACTAATTTCCTTTTTCAGGAATGGAGTTTAACAGTATTTGATATTTTGAACTTAGTGTTTCTGTGCTTTACACAGATGCATAAATATTTATAGTGTATGTGATCTCCTTAGGATAAACCACTAGAAATAATGTGCCCTGAAATCGATCTGTAAGAATTCACACCATGATTTGTAGGGGTTTCTTTGTGCTCTCCAATGCTAATGCAAGCCAGCAAGGGGCTGGGAATCTGAACGGGTTCCCAAAGGGCGCAGCCTGCATAGGTACAGATGTACAGATAGAGGCACTGGGTCTCTTAGGTGTCCTGTAACTGTGGCTCTGGAGTGCAGCCCTATTGATGAGTAGGCAGAAACAGCTGGTGTGTATGCAAAGTGCAGATAAACGCCTCGTGCTGCCCATTCACCAGGGCTGCCTGTGTAATTAAACAACAGCTAATGCTCGCTGTGCAGCTGGAGCTGCTGTACTCTTGTTCTGTCTGCTGCAAGAAAGGAATTGAAGAAATGGCTTTGGGCAATACCTGCCAGAATTCTCTGGGATTTAAGGAGATCTCTTCGCAGTTTGTGACTACAGTATCTGCATACTACTTAGGTTCCAGTTCTGCGCTGTTTTTGGGCTTTGTGGCAACGTTCTGACTTGCTCAAAGGTACAAATACCTGGCAACGTTTTACTTCAGGCTTAGGAATCAAACTGCTGGATTACCTTTCCTGGGCAGCAGCTACTTCGCAGCAGTTTTTCTTTTATGTGAACACTAATCTGTTTGAAGAATAAAAAGCAGAAATGTGAAACGTTTTTACTTTCTTAGCGCCAAAATAAATAAAATTCCCTCAAAGGCTGGGTTAAACACTTCTGCACAGTCTAGATTCCTGATCTTTAGTTGATGTGGGTGAAGCAAAAATTCTGAATTAAGTCCTTGCTGCAAAAGATGCTGGGCTGTTGTTTTTTCAGTAAAAGTTATAGTGCCAAGGTAAGAATCAGACACCCTGGGTATCTTAGCCTGCTCATTTGTCAGTTTGTGTTTCAGGAAGTGAGGAGTATTGGAGCTGCCCTGGGTAGGGAGGGGGGTGAATGCAAATAACCTGTTACAGCTGAAGGAGCCTGGTGGAGGGGATGGGGACTCCTGAGTCACTAAGGCTGGATGTTGAATAGAAAGAGATTTTAGTTAACTGCTGTGTGTGTGGTTGTGTGGGGGGGGTGTTTCTAAAGAAGGTGAACAACAGTAAAGTCATTTTTTTTCCTAGGATTACTCCATATGCATCTTGTGGTAATGCTTTCATGTGACCTTTTTTCTAGACAAGGCAGGCTAGATGTGTGGATATCAAATCCCAGGAAACAGAAGGTTACAGTTAAGCTGCTGAACAGAGGACTGCTTGTTGCAGTATCTGCTGATCCCAGAGCCGAGGTCTAGGAAGTCAACTTGACTCTTCATTAGCTGGGATCCTGTTCTTTCTGCTTTGTGAAATCTGTGCATTAGAAATTATTTAGTAGGTCATGCAATTCACAGTGGTATCTAGATCTCAAGTCAATGACACAACAGATTGTTGATAGCCAGTTGTGAAGCATTTCTGCTAGTTTAGAATCAGAATCATAGAATCATAGAATGGTTCAGGTTGGAAGGGACCTTAGAGATCATCTTGTTCCAACCCCCCTGCCATGGGCAAGGACACCTCCCACTAGACCAGGTTGCCCAAAGCCCCATCCAGCCTGGCTTTGAATACTTCCAGGGAGGGAGCATCAACGACTTCCCTGGGCAACCTGTTCCAGTGTCTCACCACCCTCACAGTGAAGAATTTCTTCCTTATATCCAGCCTAAATCTACCCTCTTCCAGTTTATAACCATTCCCCCTTGTCCTGTCATTATCTATCCTTGTAAAAAGCCCCTCCCCAGCAGTGGGGCTTCCAGCCTGTGCAGACTGCCTTTTGAAGGTGGAAATGTTCTCCCTACTGTGAAGGTCTCTTTATTTTCAATAATTTTCTATAACTGCTGTCACCTCTCCATGCTTACGTGGCACTTAAGTATCTGACAGTGACTTGCTGTCCTAGGTTGGATCCGGTATGCAGAAAGGGTACTTACCAATCTTGTGACCTCCCACATTTGCACTGCGAAGTCTCCACAGCAGATCATGGGCTCCCTGGTAAAGGGCTACTTTGCCAGGCAGCAGGTAAGTAATTCTCCTTTGTTTTTACCTTTATACATTTTTTAAAAAGAGATGGAATAATATGTTTCAATACAGAAATCTTGGTGTTTTCTAAAGTGATGTAAGGTTATCAGGAGTAGTCAGCATGGATTCACCAAGGGGAAATCATGTTTGACCAACCTGGTAGCCTTCTATGATAACATCACTGGCTGGGTAGATGGGGGGAGAGCAGTGGATGTCATCTACCTTGATTTCAGCAAGGCTTTTGACACTGTCTCCCATGACATCCTGATAGCAAAGATGAGAAAATGTGGGATAGATGAGTGGACTGTGAGGTGGGTTGAGAACTGGCTGACTGGCCGAGCTCAGAGGGTAGTGATCAACGGCACAGAGTCCAGCTGGAGGCCTGTAACTAGCGGTGTTCCCCAGGGGTCGGTGCTGGGTCCAGTCTTGTTCAATGTCTTCATCAATGACCTTGATGAGGGGATTGTGTCCACCCTCAGCAAGTTTGCTGATGACACGAAGCTGGGGGGAGTGGCTGACATGCCAGAAGGCTGTGCTGCCATTCAGCAAGACCTGGACAGGCTGGAGAGATGGG
>WBMW01002381.1:716353-733093 GCA_013396635.1 Penelope pileata | reverse complement strand
GGGGGGTTGGACTCGATGATCTCTTGAGGTCCCTTCCAACCCCTGCAATTCTGTGATTCTGTGATTCTGTGATCTTCTGAGTTTTGTCTTTCCCTTGAAGAGTAAATGCTGCTTTGCTGCCATACAGGTGTCCATAAGAAGAATGTACAAAGAGTCTTATTTCATGTGCTGCGCTGTAAGCTGGTAGTAATCCTTGTGCTGCCAATGGAATGTGGATTTGGATATTCATGGATAAAGTTAAATCCGGGGTAGCTAAAGAGATCCTTGTTAAATGCTGCCTGTGTACTTAGAAGTTGAAACAGAAGTAGAGGAGAGCGCTGTAGAAATTGCTGGGTTATCCTGGATCAGTAAAAAGCATTGTGTCCTAGGAACTAATGCTTTTGTCTCCTCAATTTTCCAAGTTGGAAAAGTTGCAATTCTTTTTACATACCATACATTCAACTGCCTTCAGATTATGTAGGAAAGTATTGCCATTTCTTCATAGATACAGAAATGTTGATAGACTTGGGGATGAAAGTGAATGAGTGACAGAGCTAGAAAGTAGAATTCTGACATCTGCAGTTGCACTCACTTTGTAAGGCAGTCAAAAGCTGCACGTTATGTGGTGTGAAGGAATAATAGAAGTTTCAGGCAGAAGACTGACTTGGATGCTTATTGCTGATGCTTTTGACTTCAGGCAAACCACTTCATCTGTGTGCTGCAGTCTTCAAATTTATTGCTAGGGATTGATTGCTAATATTAGCTGTATGTTATTTTTAGCCTTGTCATCCTTCAAGCTGTCTTTTGTTCTTTGTGGAGTTAACACATGCTCTCTTTTCTTTTCTGCAGAACTTGTCTCCAGAAAAAATTTTCCATGTGGTTGTGGCGCCTTGTTATGACAAAAAACTGGAAGCCTTGCGGGAAGATTTCTACACTGCCTTGTATAATTCACAAGAAGTCGATTGTGTTCTGACATCAGGTTAAATCTTTAAACTTATTACTTGTAAAGCTGTTCTAGCATTGGAGATTCAGGTATAGCTTCTATGCAAGGCTTTGTGTGTGTTGTTTTTTTTTCTTTTTTTTTTTTTGTTCCAATTCCGCTTGAGTTGTAGGGTAGGCTTTATTTCTGCTTTAAAATTAAGTATAGGGGTTTTGTGCACCTGGTAGCATAGGTATTACCTAGGGAAGGCAAAAGCAAAAAACACTTTCAAGTTTGTATTCAAGATTCAGATATTCAATTTTGTCAACCCCTTTTAAAAAGGTAAGAGCAATGCAAATCCATATAACAAATTTTTGTCTTGCTTATCTTTGCCCTGGGATTATTTCCAGCGCATGGTACCAGTGGCTTTTTGGGGTGGCTCTTGTCTTTAGTCTTAATGTCCAAACAAAGTATCCTTTTTCCCCCAAACTTTACCCCCACAGAAAGGCTAAGTAGCATTTTGCAAAGTTAGGAGCAAGCTGAAGGCTCTTTTCTTCCGGGCTGGAAGTATCAGACTTCTCTGTTATCGGAGGTAACTGACAGTAAGAACTGGACAATGTGGCTGTAAGCACACAGAGGTCTTGGGATAGAGAACTCTTAAACAGAAGCATAGCACGTGTGTTTTGCTTTGCATTGAAAGTAAAATGTCCTACATTTTCCTACAGGTGAAATTGTCCAAATAATGGAACAGAAAAATGTGTCTATGAAAGATGTGACTGAAGTAGCTGTAGATAGTTTGTAAGTAGTTCTGTTGTGGATTGCTTCCTTATTTCAGTGACAAGTAACAAAACTTCTGTGTATATTCGATGTAAATATAAAGCTTCTTAAAAGAATGTTTCTCCTTTATTGAAAGAAAAAAGCCTGCATCAAAGCTTGTATGTACTAAAGCCTTTATATTGTGGCCAAAAAAAAATGTTCTTCTAGGTGTTCATTGCTATATGTAAAGGTAATAAGAAACAGATTGTATAAAACTGCACACGCTGTCTAAACTGATACAAAGTCGATTAATTTGAAGCAATGGTCCCTATCAGCTGACTGGTTTTAAAATGTGATCTTTGAAGATTTGTAGCTCTTTATATTGTAATGTAATAGTAGCAGATTTGACTGGGTAAAGTCCATGACTGGCTAGTTAAGTGTGCCTGTCTCAGGATGTTCTCTCCATTCAGTGCCCTCCTATGCTTGAGCACGTATAAAACTATAAACATTTTGTCTGCCCCCTTCCAGCTGTCTGGCCTCACACAAAGCTGCTGGGATGCATGGGATGCATCATGGGGTTGACCATCTGTTCTATGCTTCCCTTCCAATCAGAGCAGCATTTTGACAGTACATTTCCACTTTCCCCTAATATGATCATGGATTGAAATAGCACCCTTTCAGGACAATGGTAATTCAGTTCTGAACAGAGCAACTCACTTTTTCCAAGATTAGACAAAATTGAAACATGCTTTAAGACAAAGCACAGTTAGAATTACACAAAGCTTTGAAGAGACTTTGTTTAGGGGCACGACTAGCTCAGCAAGCAGCACGTTGTTTTATTTCTCAGGCTTAGTTACAAAAGCACTGATTTCAGTGTTCACTGATCTTTGTTCCAGTGTGACAGATGTTACTTGGTGTCTTTCCAAAGTGGTTGTAGAGTAATAAACATGCTTTCTTGCCAAAAAGGAACGCTCCAGAAATTTAATAAAATCTTTTTAACTTCCTGCTTAGATCTAGTCTAGACTGAAGAAAAGTGAAGTGGTACAGTAGTAAGAGTTTCAGAGCTGTGGCTGTAGCGTAGCTCCTGACTTACATCTACTAGAAGCTGCTACACAATCAAGAATTAAATCAGTCAAGATTTTAGCTGTACTCACATAGAGGTGGTCATTTTCTAAATCAGCCTGTCCAACAAATAGCAAGCTCATCTTCAGAACATACATGTTTTCTTGCATCCATGTATGATGGAGAACAGTTAATTTTGAAAGGGACTGATCTGATAATACTGCTGAGATACCTGATGCCATAAACTTTTTGGTCTTCCTGGGTCTTAAAAACAGAACTTTGCCAAGAAATTTACATAAATTAAACTCATTTTCTTGAGGGGGAAAAAAGATAAGTTCCAGCACAGCAGCAATTTTTTGTAAAGTAGGTGGTATTAAGGAAGTGTTGTGAACAAAGAAACTTTTGTTCCACTTTTCAACTTGCTTTTGTATCTAGCAAATGCTAACAATTAGCTAATTAACAATTGGCTAAAATTAGGAGACAGTATCATGAAGCAAAATGATCCAAGGTTATCAAATTAAGGTTGGTTTACTTCTTGAGTGAATCTGATGGCATAACACAGAGGAGACACAAGCAAAACCTGTAAACTTCAGTTCTTTAGTGATTACAATGCTTGTCTTATACGTTCTGGGTTTTTTAGTAAGCTAAAAAAAAAAAAAGTAAAAAAAAGTCGAAAAAAAAAGTTATGTTCTCTATCACTGTTGTAAAACCTTATTTTGGGGGAGAAGGGAAAAACACTACTTTCTTGAAGTGAAGGAATGAAATTTTGGACTTGATCTTTTTACTTTTTTCTAAGGTTTGGTGAAATAAAGGAGGGAGATGTAGTAAGGCATGATGGGAAGAGATCTGATGGTTACCTGGAGCACATCTTCAAACATGCTGCAAAGGAGCTTTTTGGCATGGATGTCAAAGAAATCACCTACAAAGCATTAAAGTAAGTTTGAGTCCTGTATCCTTGTTATCTCAGGTGGGCTAGTTAGCACTGCAGTGAACGCCTGATGCAGTTATTGCCAGCCTGGCTCCTTCACTGGTGGGCAGTTACAAATTTGCTGCTGTAAAAGTTTCTCTTAGCTTTCATTGTATTAGTAACTTGCTGTTAAAAACTAAGTGTACTGCTGTTCTGAAAACTCTACTCCCAATTTCAGTTTTACTCAGTTTAGAAAATGGAAGTTTGCATCTTTTGTTATGTTTGTTCTGTTCTCTCAAGCATCTGAATACAAACTGACCTAGCTGGATCATCCCTTTGGTAATGCAGGGCTTTAAAAATCTTTGTATCTTCCCAGGAACAAGGACTTCCAGGAAGTTACCCTTGAAAAGGATGGCGAGACAGTGCTGCGTTTTGCAGCAGCTTATGGCTTTAGAAATATCCAAAATATGGTTCTGAAGTTGAAAAAAGGAAAGTTTTTATACCATTTTGTGGAAGTCCTTGCCTGCCCAGGAGGTAAGAATGCTGGTGGGTCCGCAGTCATTTCACACACAACTTGAATCTCAACGGAAACTTGTCTTAGAGGCAGGCACTTCATTTCATTCCTTCTTAATTCTTTTCTTAATAACCTAAAATGCTTAATAGATACTGAATGGTCCAGAACACCAATTATATGTGTACAGGATTGGCTCAAAATTGATTGGATTTTCTAAAATTAACCGTAACATTATTTGCGCTCTTCTGATCTATAAATAAATGACTGCACAGCTCCTAGATTATTTAAAACCTCAGAGGGAACGCTCTGAAATGGTAGTTGTCAAGGGCAAGAAAAGACAAGGAACATAAGTAAGAACATGAAACGACAGAGGAAAGATGGATGTGGAAACTTGACTTAGGTTAAGATGTTGTTGATACTGAAGTCACATCAAGTAAATAGAAGTTCAAACTACTTTCCATAGAGTAGCACGGAAAAAAAAATGTTCATACTTCATATCAAATCTTCATCACCATTGTGGCTTTTCCCTTCTCTTTGTTAAGGATGCCTGAATGGAAAAGGCCAGACACAAACTGAAGATGGAAAACCAGATAAAGCACTGCTTAACCAGATGGAAGAAGTGTATGCTGCAATACCTGTTAGACTTCCAGAAGCCAACATGTATGTACAAAAGATGTACCAGGACTGGCTGGAGGGCATGGATTCTAGGAAGGTCCAGGAAACTTTGCACACCAAATACAGTGCAGTAAATCAAACAGCAAGCAGTTTGGATATCAAATGGTAACAAATCAAACGACCAAAATGCTTGCTTAGGTTAGTTACAGATTCAGCACTGGAAACATTCTATGCAATCGCAGATGCTATGCACTAGCTGAGTGTATGAATGAGATGCTTTCCAAATTGTGGATAATTAGTTGTGGAGAACTACTGCTTGTTCAAAACAAGAACAAGTCTCCAAAAGCCCTGGTTCCTGCCATTGTCTGTAGACTCTTACTGTGCGTTCTCTCCTGTGCGTAATGGATTTCTTCATTCAAAGACATGATCTTGCAAGGTACATAAGCACTTCCTGCCAGGTGCAGGGAGTGTAATTCCAGAGGAAGCTACTCCAGATTGAGGGTCCACTTCACTTCACAAATTGGGTTTTCCCAGGAAGGTGAGATCATCGTACTCCTACTCCTAGCTGTGCAGTTCCTTTCACCTTGGGAGAACAGTCATCGTGAATTACGATATTATTGCAATTGTTGTATAGTAACGTTGGTTTTATTTGCCTCAGTAATAAAACAAACAAAATGCCCCGCAACTTCGACAAGTGTGTATATGGAGAAGTGTAACGGATTGATGAATGCCTTCTATCTGTATCTTAACAAATGTTTTTCAGTCCCAAGCTCGAGTCACTATTCTGTACTGATGTAACACTTCGTAAAGGAACAACAAGCTTTGTATAAACTGAAACTGGGAAATTTATGCTAAATGGTTACAGTGCAATCCTTTGTATAAAAATAGTTGCGAACAGGTTGGTTGGTACAGAAAGAGAACTTCTTTCCTCTTAAGTTTTCTTATAAACTTGCAGCTAGGAAGAATGCTGCTGCTTGCTTTTATTTCTTTATGGAAGTGAAACATGCATATGCACTACCATGTGAGCTTGTGCACGCTGCAGCTTTGTTAGATTCACTGACCCTGGCTTACAGCACTTTGATCCTCATGGTTCGGTACGCAGAATACCAGGTTATTCTTAATTCATCTCCACATTGACAGAATTCTGTAAAAATAACTCCATGGAGTGCCTCTGAAAAAATACTTAGCAGTGCTTGTGAGGTTATTATACATTGGCATAATGAATGTTGGTGTCCTTATTTTTTAGGTATGCCATAGAGATGTCATTTAACAAACATCTAAGTTGTATTTGCATGCAAGCATTTCTGCAGCTCCGTGAGTTGTCAGTTGTACAAGAATGTGATGGACAAAACATCAAATTGTTGCCATTATCTTCAGATTATCCTAGCAGCATCAGATCTGTTCTTAACGTCTTTTTTTGTTTTGAAGCTAGCAACATTTCAGATTTTTTCCAGTCTGAAAGTGTAACTAGGCTTTTTTTATTCACTTCAGGAAATGTTTGAATTCATCTTGTAAACTTCTTAGTATTGCAGCAGCTTCTGTGTAGAACTTCCAGTGTTGCAAAAACCTGTGTATATTTGCAGTCAGCATTTAACTTGAACAGAGTGGAAAAGGCATCAGTAAGGGCAGTGTGGGTGCTTGCACTGGATAAGCAGAGGGTTGAGAGAGAGAGACTTAAATATGTTACTCTGATGACAAGAGACAGCTGAATGTGAAGCTGTTAATAGAATTGTGCTTTTAATTGGACTTTCAACTAAATAGAACACTTCACTTGGAGGGATGTTTTTTTCAAATGCACATGAATTAGATGACTGTGCTACCTGAATGCACACAATGAGATTATACCTGTAAATTAGCCTCTGTAAGTTGTTCCTTGTTGTAATAAAAACATTATCCTTCAGTGGTGCAATATCAGAACATCTACAGAAATCTACCTCTACAGGAAGGGAGCCCAGAAATCATGGGAAGACCTACGTATAGCCAAAATACTAGTAAATGTTAAGGACAGATGGTGGGGTTGCACAGAGCTCCTGAACAGACCGCTTGGAGAAGCAACAGCCATCTCCTTTCTGTCATGATTTCCTTCCAAAACTTCCACATAAATACCTTGTAATAAGGTGGTCTTGTTCTGTTTGTATAGGCATATGTTTCTATGTATATATGGTTTGTAGCTTGATGGCATGTTTAAATTATATTGCTTCTGTTCTTTGTATAGTGTGCTTATTTTTTATGTGCATATACTGGACAGACAAAATGGTACGACAAAGTTGTTTGCTTTTCTGATGAAATCTTCATTAAACTTCAGAAGAGCTGCTTTCCTATTCTGAAAGGATACCCTGGAGCTGCTTGTACAGCTTGAGAAATAGGTGGCACTGCTGTACCTGTTCTCTTTGCCCTGGTGCTTGCCCAGTGCCCTGAAGAGCCTGGCTTCCCCTGCTGCTGCGAGCCCCCACAACAGGACAGGAGCTGAAATCAGTCTGTCCACAGTGTGCTTTGCTCTGCTCACTGCAAAGGAAGTATGTGGCTCAGTGCATAAAACAACAAACTTTTTCAGTTTTCACCATTTCTTTCATCTACTTGGTGTTTTAATCTATTGAGATAGCAATGTAAAAATCTAGTAGAAATGTCTGCTGCAGTATTCTTCTAAAAATGACAAAGGCACAAAGGCATCCAGTTGAGAGCTTCTAGCAGCGAGGTGGAATGTATGTGTTGTAACTAGTGACTTGGTGTCTGATACTTGTCTCTTTTGGGGGGTCAGCTTTTGTTTCATAAGACTTTTGGAGTAAAGCTGATTTCAAGTTTTTAAAAACTTTGTGCTTTTTTTTTTTTTTTTTTTTAAATATTTTAACTGTAATCAGTCTTTCCCCTTCTACCTTTCACTGAGATTTTAACATGTATTGGACAACCTTGTTGCAGCTTGCAGCTTCATATATAGTGGAATACTTGAAGATTTTATTCTGGCTCTTAAACCTACACTTGGCACCTGTGTCGTTGCTGCCAATACGCTGCATCTCTAGCCACACTTTGTGAAGCTACAGCATCCTTTAGCTCTCTGATAAAATGTTTGGCAACCAATACTTTTCGTTGCTGCTGCCTTTTCAGCAATGGGAAGCGTTCTCGGCTTGGTGACAGCCGTAAGGGTTTACTTCTCAGCTGAATGTTGTGCTGAGACAATCTGTCTCCAGAGGGTTTTTAGAAAAGGCTGAATTGAAAGGCTTGGGGGAGAGTAACTGGAAATGCTCCGTTCTGATTTGGAAGTTGTTCTGAGGTGTTGTTGGCTTGAGCATATCAAGTGGTCGGTGCCATGGGCTGGGCAGTACTCGACCCTGAGTACAGGGGTGCACGGGTAACCTTGCGCTGCCTTGTCCAGTGCGTTTGCCTCTGCCACAGAACCTTGTGCTTGTTTGTCCACTGCAGTTAAAGAAAACGGACAGGTAAAGAATAACAGATGTCTGTACGTAGCAGTCTCGACTGGATTGTCTTTGGGTAATGTTCAGTTACTTAAATTTCAGTGCTTTGTGTTCAAATGGAGCATGACCATGAATTGTCCTAATAAATCTTGATACTGAATCACGTACTGATTCTGTCTCTTAAAATTTGACTCAATTTTTAAGTACTCTTTGTTCTAACATAGGTGCTTGTTAGATAAATGTACACGGATGAGTCTGTAACAACACTGCATCAGCCATTCAAGAGCACTGGGGGTTACAATGACCCCTCAGTCCATGCTCCAGAGGGAGAAGGAAGTTCTGTGATTCGGAGTTTCTGGATAGCAGGAGGAAATGGTAACTTGTTCTCTGACTGTAAAATAACGCAGTGAAGCACTGGAAGGCAGACAAGCATCCATGGGGCTTAAACAGTTACACTGAAATCCACTGCATGTGGTTATTCATTTAAAACACCAGTGCACAAAGAGCAGTAAAGATCCCTGCCCTGTGACAGCAGAATCTGTCCCTGCTTAAAGAACAGGACGCTGCTCTACAGTCCAACGTGGCTTTAAGGTTCTTAGCCCTGAAACTTGAGGAGGATATTCCTAAGCTGTAATCAAAGGTGAAGAGTTTTTGCTTTTGTTGGTGCATAGCCTGATTCTTGTAAAAGCAGTTGCAGGAAAGGATGAAAATCAGCCCTGAGATAGAAGAGGCTGTGCATCAATAGGGCACGCAAAGATTTGTTTAATGAATTTTGCAAACATTGTCATAAATTCTCTCATACAGGACCCTGAATTCCAAGAAATCATTACCAGCTGTGAAGGTGGACTGCATTTTTCCAAGGGACAGTTACCTGGGCAAAGGAGAAAGAGGAAGAGCTGATCCTCAGTATGGCATGGAGCAGAGATGCTCCCGTTGCCATGTAAGCAAATGAGGAGTAGGGACGGGTTCCAAGGAGGGGTGCCAGGAAGTTAAGCTGTCCATGGCTGCTCTTGAAATGAGAGTAAATGATGAGGATTGTTTCGGTGAAGCAGAGGAAATATCCATTAAAGTTGTGCAGAGTACAGTCTGAGGTTACAGCCGCTCAACCATCGCGTTTCTGTCCCTATCGTGCAAGTGAGTGGCTGGGTGCATCTGAAAGGTAACGCCCAGCTTCTGGATGTTTATCTACTGAGAATCTGATTTTCCTCATGGTGAAAGAATTTTTTAAAAATTATTTTAAAAGAAGACATAAAATGAGGATATGACATAATGAAAAGCCTGGTTAAGATTTGGTAAGAACTATTTAAAAATTTAAATCTTGTGCGCTCAGTTTATCAAGTGTACATCAGTCATCCTATGTCAGACAGTTGGGAACGGGGCAACTCTTCACACCAACCCTTTGGGTTCTCTGCCGTTCTGGGCCCGCTGTGCCCTCCCTGGACGCGTTCCCCGTGCAGAGCTGTGCATTGTCCTTTCCCCTTTCCTGTAACGGCTTTAGGTCGCTGTGCCATGGGCACAGGGGATCACCGGTGTCAAGGAAAAAGTGACCGCCCCTTGCCAGGTTCTACCGAGATTTGAACTCGGATCGCTGGATTCAGAGTCCAGAGTGCTAACCATTACACCATAGAACCGCGTGGTGGCACTCCGCTCTGCTCTGCTGGAGGATAAATCACCGCAAACGTTCAGCTGTAAAATTACGAACTATTCTTCTTTTTTTTTTTTTTTTGAATGCTGAACAACTGGCCGAGGACTGATTATAACCAAACCGTTCATCTTTCTTCTGCCCTTCCACAGCAGTCGTTGTCTTCATGGTGTCATAGTTACTAAATTATCATTTTTAGAAAGCTGCAGGATTAGGCAGGAAAAGCTCTGCTCTACACGGAGCAAACCCTAAGAGGTGCCTGAAGCTCAGCAGATCGCCCTGCACTTTGCTGACACCGAATGTGTGCTTTCACACAGGTCGCTCACCGCAGAGAAATGAACTGCCTGCATTTCAACACAGTGCAGCACGCCTGAAATTTTACAGCTAACTCGTGTAACAGTGCAGTAACCCAGCTGCAATGAACACGTGCAAAAACAAAGAAGAGGAGGTAAAAAAAAAAAAAAAACGAAAGTTATCTGGTTTGTTGCTTTTCTTTTCCCCCCTAATAAACAGGGTGCTGGCCAAGGCAGGGCATGACAGTAACTCACAGGGTCACACGGCCACGGAACACTGCGTTTCCCTTAAACCAAATTTCTAGGACAATGACCACTCAGTAACTCCGCTCCTGGAGGAAAAGCTTTAGGTTCCACCGAGATTTGAACTCGGATCGCTGGATTCAGAGTCCAGAGTGCTAACCATTACACCATGGAACCGCTTACAGGGCTCTTCCTAACCACTCCTATTGAGGGAATCCTTAAGGGAGCAGCCATAGCGCTACCCATCAATGGGGTCTTTTCTCATGTTCCCCCCCGTGCAGCCCGCGTGTTCATTCCTGCGCACAAAACCTGCTGTTCCGTCATCGCAACACATCACAGCACTGCAAACAACGCTAAGCGCCAGAACGTTAACCGTGATCACCAGGCCCTCCTGATCACAATGCCAGCACGAGCACAGACCTGCAACACTGCGCTGAGTGCAACTTCACACAATGCTCGTTTTGCTTTCATGTGTTTTGGTCTGAGATTTGCTTGCTTTGCCTGGGAAGACGCAGGTGCCATTGTCACAGCCATTTTCAGTTTGCCATTTTTTCCCCTCTTGGTACAAAGAGCCATGGATGGCAACGCGAGGTGTCACGAAGCAGGCGAGATAAAACAACTACAGTCGGTGTTGTGACTGAGCCACCACTTCGGGCTGGAGCAAAAAGCACCGCAACGCAGCCTTTACCCCGCACCAACTGCCGCGCGCGTTGCACGGCACGGCTGCAGGGCGGGACGCTACCCGCAGTCCCACTGCTACCAGCATTGTACGCTCCGTCACGAAAACAAAGCTTAGCAGAGGATGGTTTCGATCCATCGACCTCTGGGTTATGGGCCCAGCACGCTTCCGCTGCGCCACTCTGCTGCTCGTGCTCCAGTTTTTTCCCGCGCGCCCTTAGAGCGTCCCCTGCCGCAGGTTTCCCCAGCCCCGCGCCGTCCCACAGTGCCACGCGCACATTTGCATACCGCCCCGCGCCGCTTCGCCCCCGCGCTGCCCCGCGCCGCTCCGCACCGCCGCGCGCCGCCCGCAGCGCCGCACTGTGCGCAGCCTCCGCAACGCGCAGTGGCCGCTTCTCTTACCCGAATGCTCACCCTCTCCTGAGGGAGCCCAAGGCTCCCGGCTCTAAATACCGCCCAGGAGCTCCTCACATTCGTGCTCGCTTCGGCAGCACATATACTAAAATTGGAACGATACAGAGAAGATTAGCATGGCCCCTGCGCAAGGATGACACGCAAATTCGTGAAGCGTTCCATATTTTTTCCCACTTTACTCCTGATTCTATCCATTGTTATCCTGACTCTGTCAGGCGGGACACGCCCTGATCAGGGCAGCGCTGAGCCAATGGCGGGGCCCCTTCCAGCCCCACCGCTCCCCTCACAGGTATCAGAGCCCCAGGCCCCGGGCGCTGCCTCCAGCCGTGCTCTGCGCGACGCCTCTCCCACAGCACCCGCTGACCCGGAGGGCACAGGGGTGGGCCTGACATCCCAGCGGGGAGGCCTCACCCGAGCACCTCGGCGCTGCACTGCGCTGCCTCTCAAGTGGAAGCTCCTAGCCCTCAGGGTGACACAGACAGCTCTATCCAGAACTCCCCGTCAGCGCACAGACAAAGACTGCACTAATGCTGCGCAGAGCGCTGCGGCTGCTGCAAGGAGGGACCCTCAGCAGGACAGACGCCATGGGCCCCCAGGCGCTGCAGGGCCTCAGACCACAGCGCTGCCATAGGGGAGGGCCCCCGGGCTGGACCCGCAGCCCTGCAGCCTCCTGGGCTGTTCCTGGCTCCCGGCACCGCCTGCTGTGGGGCTCAGCCCAGCTCAGCTCACACTGTGACAAAAACTGTGTCACTTTCACATCGGCTCCGTGCGTGCTCCGTTGTGTTTTCCACATTTCTGTGACTAACGGGAGGCCTTTCCCACCTCAGGGAGCGACCTCGGACACACAGCGGGCACACACAGCACGACTGCTGCATTATCTCGGCAGGTGCGGCTCCCACACAACCACTCGCAATATTCACCTCTGCCCAGGCAGTTCGGGACGTTCCGGTAGATCGCAGCCGCCCCTGCGCTGAAGAAACCCCGCACACCCTCGGCCGCTGCCGCGCCTCGGGGCTCCTCACAGGGCTGAGGCGGGGCCTGGGCACGCGGCTCTGACGTCATCAGCGCTACGCCTGTTACCGAGTCACGTGACGAGTGTGGTTTGACCCGGCGCCGGTGCCATTCTGACGTCATCAGCGGCGCGCCCGTTCCTGGGTCACGTGGTGGGGGCGGCCTGACTCGGCGGCAGCGCTGTGGAGGTGGGCGCTGGCGTAGGGCTGAGGCCGCCGCGCTGCCGGGGCTCTGCGCCCGCTTTGTGCTGTTCGGGGGGGCTCCAGGGAGCTGGCTGCGGCTGGGGCTGCGGGGTTTCGGGGTTTCCGCAGGCTGAGCTGCCTCTTCCCCAGTCCCCCTGAGCATCCCTGTGGGGGTTTCTCCACAGTGCATTTACTTTCGTGCAGATCTCTCCTTAAAGCGAACCGCCTTGTTGCCGTAAATCCTTCAGCAGAAGGTTTCGGTGGTACACTGTCTGCAGCGTTACTCAAATAATTTCTGGCTGTGACTTCACAGCACTTTGTGCCCGAGCTGGGCGGGTTTCTGCTCGGTCCATCCCCCACAGTATGCCAGCAATGGCAGCAGTGCCCGTGCTGTGCTGGAGCTGCTCTGCGGGCTCCCAAGGAGCTCTGCTGCTCTGAGGCCTCCCAGAGACACAGCGACCCATGGGAGCGCTGCTCGGTGCCTTCTGTGACTGCAGGGTGGAGGTATTTCTCCTGCCAAAGTCTGCAGAAAGCAGCAGAAGTTCTTGAGTGTTTTTAACCTCGTGGTCTTTGTCCACCTCAGAGTACCCCACTGCTGCGGCCAGAGGGAACAGTAAGGAAAGCAAGTTATTTTCAGAAGGCCTCTCATGAATAGGCAGTGCTTTTTTGGCTTTGGCATTGATATTTCGTTCCTGCTCAGTCTGAATTTTGTGATGCACTAAGCGAGGCTAAAAGTGGTTAATGCCTTCTGGAAGAAAAATCAGAACAGGAGCAGATGGTGAGGGGGACAGAGCAAAAAAGGAAATAATTGTATTGATGGAGATGCTGCTTTTCTCTAGTGAAAGTGAGCTAGCTTATTGCTTTGATTAATCAGCTTGTTCATTCCTTTCAATGTTTTTTAAAACTTAAGTGATTTTTGTATGAATTTTCTTATTGCATGTGAGGTATGCAACATAATTTAGTTGCTTTTTAATTAAAAAAAAAAATAATTTGCACATATGACAATGAAAACTTAGATAAAAGTCTGAAAGTTGTTGTCCTGAAGGTACAAAGCTCACAAGTGTGAAAGACCTGAGATGTAGTCATCCTCAACAGTGATCAACAAAATGTAAGAAATTCTACTGTTTTATTAATTGAGTTACGTGGACTGAGACACAGGGAGAATGCAGGTGCTGCTGGGCTCCTCTACAGCTAGCTTAATGCATTCTTAGAGTGCAGTGATTACTGGGTTGTGTCATGTAGAAGGCCCAAATGACTAGGACTCCTTTTTTTCTTTTCCCTGCTATTCGTAATAATTTGGGTTGTTCTGAAAGCATTAAGGGTTTAACACAAGCACAAAGACTTTGGGGTGAGTTGTGTGGTGATTGTGCTTGTGGTTTTCAGTGTGTTCTTGTCTATCTTTCCTTCAATAAATAGGTGCTGTTAATTCTGTTACAGGCTGGAAGGGACACAGACAGCTATTGATGAGAGTGAGCTGTGATACTCCTTACTGGGGCTAATAAAGCTCTGCTGTGCTGTTTTTGTTCTTTTATTACTGGGTGTCGTTATTATTCTTGGAGTAAATATAAATTTCTGCTTAGTGTCATGAATCACTTATCATCTTGGAATAAAATTTTTATAACAACTTGCTCAAAATGCAGAACGAGGAACTGCTGCCATAGGATGTTATGAAGCCTAAGACATGAAGTGGGAATCTAGAAGCGATGCAGTTCTTGGAGGGTAGGTCTTCCTATGCCTGTTCAGTGTAATGGTTTGGTTTCAGCCTCATCTTTTAAAGTCCTTAAATCCCTGATAATTGGTTCAAGCATCTCTATGCATTCTGGAAACAGGCTCCTCAGATAAACTTGTTTTCTGCATGGTTTTTATTGCATTACATCAAGAAATGACTTGCTGCATGGAGAAGTTTGCATTAGCATTTACAGGGAGCAGATCTACAATTCTGCCTCACAAATGTATTTAAAATGTGAAATAAATGGGGTATTTAAACTGCTGCATTTACTGATAGCTCTTGGAGCAATACAGTGCATCTTGTATTGAAAATTACATGTGTCAGGAGACAGTGGGCTTCGTAAGTTTGTAAAGTACATTAGCACTGTATTTCTGAGCTTACCTCTGAAAGCTAAATATGCAGGAGCTCAGCAGTAAGGTGCTTTGTGCTGGAAATTAATGAAGCACAGCAAAACACTGATCAGCAAAAAGGTGATAATACAGCCAAGGTTTTCAGTGAGAAGTTTATGGTAAGAGAGGAGGGTAAGAATGAGAATGCTGAAGTAACATAATGGATAGACAGCTACAAACTGTATAAACCTCTGAAATTCTTTCCTGCACGGCTGCAGCTGTGGTTCAGCAGGAGCAGCACGCTGCACCTGGTGCCCTCAGTTAGATTTCTCTGCATCGCTTCAGAGGAAAACGAACCTTAACCTTTGCTGGGCCTGGAATAGTGGCTTTGAAATTTCATTCCTAAGTGGCAGCTGCTGCTGTTTTGTAACTTACACTTCATTGTGCTAGGAATGCATGTTTATTAAAGGACTTGGGTGAGACAGCTCAGGGGCAAAATATAGCGCTTACTGACACGGACATCCAAGTGGTAAAATCAACATCAGTATAAATATTGCTGGGATTAAAAGCATTCCTTGGCTGTGTCTGTCACAGCCAGAATCAGGTGGAGCATGAGAAGATGAATGCTGTCTAGCAGACCTTAGTGAGAGGAACAGATATATCTCACTACATACATGGTGAGATGCATTAACTTCTTAAAAGCTTTGAAAATGTTTAATTCATGACTGAGAACACAGACATGCAGCTTTAAATGCCATTTTTAACCTCTAAAGTGCACTCAAGAGCAGTAACTTGCTTAATTTACTAAGTTAGCATGAAGTGTGAGTCACTACAGAACTGCTTTTGTTTCAGAATTACTTGGTAGAAGTAAGTGCTGCTAGTGCCCCGTTGCTTCTCCGAGCAGCTCTGTGATTTCTAGGTAACCAGGAACCTAACAGCCTCCGACAGCTTGTAATGGTTAACACAGTTCTGTCGTCTGGAATGTGACTGCATTTATACAGACAACAACTGCATTTGTGAAGGAGATAAAATAATTATAAAAAGCCTCTTAAGTAGCCATATTTATTTGGGAGCGTCATCACCAAGTATGTACTTTACAGAAATAATGGTGATAGAGGAGGAATTTTTGCGTGTTTAATATGAAAAGTGTAAAATAGAAGGGATTAACTTTCCATACACACTCAATAATTCTTTTAAAGCATACAATTAAATCACACTGAAATGAAAATCTGAGATTCCGCTGTAAATAATAAAAGATAATGAGATGTTTAACAAGACTGTCTTTTTTTCTTTGGTTCTCTATTTTCAAGTGATGTAAATATTGGACAAAATAAGAACAAAAGATTTTATTTGGGTCACGTCCCTTAGTTTCAGCAGAGTCAAATGAACGTTTCATAGAGCTTTTGGTCATCTGCTTAGTGAGCAAACCTGTTCGGCTTATCATGGTGCTTCTATCAAAACCGACAGCAGAAAAAGAAAATTATCAGGTGTGATTGTTGCTCCCATTATTAGGTAGAACTGCCCACGGGTGCTGGTTAACGGGGTTGGCCTTTTTACTCCTTTATTTAAAAACGCAGTGTATGTCAGCAGAAGCACACGGAGCAGGAAGAAACTGGTGCAGTGCTCTGTACAATGCTGTAATACGTTGTGGCAGCGTGAGTTCAAAACTTGAATGTTTTTAGTGTCCTGTGTTTAATGTTCCTGTCACCGGGTCAGCCCAGCAGGGAAGGGCCTGCTGCTCCTCGCTACGGCCCTTCAGTACAATAATTGATTTCTTGCGATTCATGCTGAGGAAGAACCGTGTATTTTTCCCTTGTAGCACCTTTACTGAAGTTAAAAAACGATTTGTCAAGGATGCGTTGTCTTTATTTTCCCACATTAGGGTGTGATCAGCTGCAGAGCAGAGGTAGCTGCGTTGGGGCCTGACGCAGGGTTGGTTCCCCAGTCACGGAAAGCCGCTTTTAACTGCGCGTTTAACGTTTCAGAAGCGATATTTAACGCTTAGAACCGTCACTCCGCCTCGTTTCGCACCTTGTCTACCGAACCCCCGCGAGGCC
>WBMW01002381.1:702921-713158 GCA_013396635.1 Penelope pileata | reverse complement strand
CATGGGGTTCTTTTTGCATGTTTTTACATTGAAAAATAATTTGCATTGATTTTTATTATCACTTTTAATTTAGCTTATTAGAAACTCATATCATTCATGTCCTAGTTCCTTACTTAAAAGCGTATTAATAGCTAATGGTTTGTCCAGTCCCTGTGAGGCAAGCATCTGAGGGGGTTTTTGGAAAAGTTGTTTATTAGAGGAAACTTTCTCGTTCGTTGACTGTCTTTCTGTAATTTGTGAATGGAACAAGATAACAACTAATTCTTCACGTACATTAGCCACTTCAGTAAATGAGGTTTTCAGTCATACAGTGCACAGGCACGTGTGATTACAGTGTGTGCGTTAATTTTCATTGTTGACTGTTTGATAATACATACAAGTGATGTGTTAACCTATTTAGAAGTAGTGCCGTGCTCAAGGAGGCAGCCACGCCATCAGTCGACTGCTGATTGCTTTTACTGCAGCGGCATCAGTAACTGAGGCATTCACAGTTGAGATCAGAGGAGCCTCAAGTAGGTATGCTTGTCCATTACTATTTCTTTAGGTTTCTGTTATCCACAAGTGTGACTGAATAATTGTTACTTTTTCTGTGTCTTAGTTATCAGACCTTTACAAATTTATCTTTTAATGTGTGCAGGGGGACACTGAGAACCTAGGACATTACATTGGCATTGCATGGTGTGTCCAAACCCTTCGCTAACATGAAGTATGTAATGTGTGTAGCATGTTTGTCTGAGTTTTGTTTTCCACAAAATTTTGTTTTGTTTTTTCTTCTTTTGGTGACTTCCCTAATTCTTTTTACTTCTGCTTTTAGTAGGTGAACATGTTGGGGTTCTGAAAGCAATTCAGTGGCTCAGAAGAATTCTTGGAAGCTAGATCAGGAGAAAGGAAGTACCAGTGCTGATGAAGCTGAAGAAGCCAAGTACATTCTTCAAAACAGCACTTTTTTAGGGCAGTACAGTTTTAGTTTAGAATGCTGCAGTAGTTGAATTCCTGGGACTGATTTTATCCAGGTGAGACAAAAAGATTGTTCTTAATTGATTGCTTATTTCTGCATTTTTTTAAGATGTGCGAAATAATGAGTAAAATTGCTTGAGGTTTGTGTGTGTGGTGTGTGTGTGTGAAGTCACGCTGATTGTGTGGACAAATGATCAGACATGTAGGCAGTGGTGGTTGTATAAAGCTAAGGTTTAAGAACCAAGAGATTCAAAAATAAACAACATCTTATAGTCCAGATATCTCAGGACGTGCCTTGTTATTCTGTGGAATATTTACCTAGCAGGAGTAGAGGAGTAATTGTATTGTCTGTCAGTGAGGATAAAAATTTCTGTGTGTTTCAATCTGAATACCACATCATCAGTCATGCTTCTGTTTTTTGCTTAGAGTATACCAGCGAGGTAGGGTGGTGGTGTTGCTGGGGGATTCTTACTAGCTATGGGAAATTCATGAGTGGTTATGTCATTTGCATAAAGTCATGTTATTAGCTGAACTTGGTTTTGAAAGTAAGGCTAAACTCAATGTTTAACTCAGTGTTTTTAGATAAATGCACAAGATTCTTAGTTATTGTAGAAAATACTGTGCTTCCTTCTGTAAGGAACAGCGCTAATGGATTTGTTTAGTGTTTTTATTTCCCTTGTTTGTAAAGGTGTGGTTCTGTGCTTCCTGTTGCAGGGTGGAGATGAGATGAAAGAGGTAGCTCCTGCTTTGCAGGCATCTGGGTGTCGTGTTTTCCTGTTGCTATTATTGTTTTGGAAATTAAAGAGTATGTCTTCTTGCTTTGTTCTTTTCCTGGCCCTTATAAAGCTGCACAATGTGCAGTGTAGTTTCTGAGGGAAGGTCTTATTGAAGGTCCTTTGTTAAGAAATATGCATTAATAGTCAGAAAGCAACTGCTGTATTCTAGGCCTTTTACCTTCTAGTCAGCTATGTTGGCTAAACACTAATTGCTGAGGAGCTGTAAATAGCAAATACCTGGACTTACACTACTGAGACATTCTCATGACAGAGCTGACTTTCCTGGGATTTGATATGCAGCGTAACTTTTTGCCTTGATTCATTAAGAACTGAAGCAAAAACAGTACACACAAAGAATACAAATAGAAATAAGTACTCAAAAGTGTGGCAGCAATTGGGTGAGGAAGACTGAAACTTGTGAGATTGGTTGGTGTCAGTCATTAGTAAATGATTAGTTGGGAAGCCCCTGCTTTTCGAAGTAGGCTTCAGCTCCAGTTCCTGTCTTGCCTGAAATGGTAATGGCAACTCTTTCCATAACGGTTTTTGTTAGGTACCTGTTCTCATAAGCACGGGACCTAGCAGGAGAGTCTGTGTTGCAAAAATTCTCTCAAGTAATCTGTTGGCTGAAAAGCTGCGTGATTACTGTCCGGACAAGGCAATTATAAATTGTAATGACCTAGCTTGGAAACAAATAGTCTTGGGGAAATGTCCAGCAGGCTGTTAATGCTGAAGACTTACCATGACACCAGTGCCAACAGCTCAGCAGTGAAAAATAGAGTGGAATTTCTTAGCAAGCAGGAAGGTTAAGCTTTAAATTATTTTAATAACCATTAAAATAAATAAAAGCCTGTTTAACCAGGTGAGCTTTCTGTGTTCTACCAACAAATTGAATTTGCATTCCTTTTTTTTTTCCCTAAAAATATTCTGACTAGTCTGCGTGTAGATCCTCTCTGTGTGGCCAAAGTATGATGCAGCAGTTGTTAATTGAATTAAAAGACTCTGCTTGTACCGTTTTTGGTTTTCAGCATTCATAGTTTGTTTTTAATTACATTTTAAAAAGAAAAGACAAACCACGGTCTGTGATTATTTCACTAATGTAGCTTGAAAGCAAATGTGTAACTGCTTTTCCTTACAGAAGATTGGGTGATTAGCCTAAGCCACAATGTGCTTCATTAAATAGTTGACTTTATTGTAATGCTAAATGTTGATCTGTGTTTTGCTGTAGTGAAACCATGCATACACATCATAAAGTAGGAGATGTTGGTCTGGTTATATAAATTGCATGTACAGAAGCGCAAATTGACTGATTATAATTTTCCATCACTACACAGTTAGGAAAAGAAAAAGTGTCAGGAGAACATGCTGGTAATACTTGTTGAAATAATGCAACCATTTCATATTTAGGTATTTTAATTTTCACATTGTAATTATTGTCATTGTGTTACTTTTCAGGGTAACCAGCTAGAAGAAAATCAAGCACTTGAATAATGACACTGGGGCAATTTTTGGTCCTTTTTGATTTTACTGTAAGGGTGTTGTGAATTATGAAGAATTACTGTAAGTTCTTGTATGAAATCTCATGTAACTTGCTGAACAACAAATTAAACTTTAATTATCTAAAGTTTTATTGCGTTTCCTTAACGTTAATAAAGTGTGTGGAGTGCATTTATTTCACTGTGAGAGTCTGTATATAGTTCTCTTGGCAACAGGAAACAGGCTGTAATGCTAACAGGTACGTCTCAAACTTACTTAGAACTTTATTTACTTTCTGTAGTTTGCATTATTGAAAAGGTTACTAAGACTTTATGTAAAACTCAAAGGGTTAAAATAGAAAAAACTTTCTAGTAGCAGTTGCAACATCAAGCATGTTTCCTTCCTGAATGCTTTTCTTTGAATGCTTTTTGCTACTGAGCAAATTCACTGTATTGCACGTAATGGAAGGTATTTTTAGAGGCTACTTAAGCAATTAACAATGATGGTTAAAATAATGGACTGTATATTGTGTTAGTTCCTTCTAAAAATTGAGTAATTGAGGTCAGGTACTATCTTGTTTATTTAAATATATTTCCTTATTGAATAATTTGATTGCTTGCTTTGGCTTTTGACATTATGAAAGCTGATACATAACGTTTCTTATTATGCTTCTTGTGCTGTGCACCTTAATTCGTCTTTATAGAAAATAAGTATGGAGTACTCGTAGTAACTGAAGTTCAATATAGTAGTGTTTACAGTTCTGAATTCATTTTGTAGTTAGATATGAGTAATCCTGGAAAGTTCTTAACTGAAAAACTGTGAAATTACTGTGATGGTATTCAGTATACGTTTGTTAAAAGGCCAGAAACTCCCAGTCTTCAGTTTCTTTTTCTTCAGACCACATACTTTCATAAGCATTTAGGTCTTGATCACTCTTCAAGCCAGTTGGGTTTTCCCATTGACTTCCATCAGAACAGCCTCTCTCTCTATGGAGAAATTCCCCTAATTAGGTAATTGCATTCAATGTTCCATATTTTCAATAAGCTACCTCACCTGCAAGAAGTTGCTGCTCTTATTTTTTTTTATTTTTTGCATTTCATACTATTTCTTTTATACTAAAGTTTATACATTTCTTTTATACTAAAGTTCTATTAGTTTATACATCTTTTGTCAAGTGTTGGACAGAGAACTCTTTTAAAACAAACTGGAGAGGATTATTGAAGTTTTCTCAAAATGAAAATGCCATTTCCCATGTCTTTGTCTTCTCTCTTTGCTCTGTACCCTTCAGTGTTTTCTTGGACTGCCAGGCAATCAGTCATGTAAGTGACTCAGTTTGGCCCATGGAAAATAGTATGACTGGTGATACTGGTTGTCAGTTCAGACTTTCAGCGGTCTCAGCTTATGTATTAGTGTCATCACAGTGAAAAGGGAAGAGGATTCAGCCTGCAGTATAATCAGTTGTTTACCTATGAAGTCAACAAGATCAGAAGAATTTGTTACTGCAGTGTCTAATTTCAGGAAGGAGCTCTGTCCTGTGGCATCTGAGCACCATCTTGGCAGCCTGTTCAGCCTAGTTCTTGTGCCTTTAAAAGAAGAACAATCAAAATACTATTTAATGGCATTCTTGTGGAAGTAAACTGATACTGCAGATTCATAATGTTTTTAGGTGCACTCACTGCTGAAAGTACTGGTAGAATGGTTACTCTGGTATTTGAATACAGTGTGATACAGCTACTGCTAATGTGTTTCCCCCAGAGCCCTATGTTAAACTAGCACTTTAGACTGATGAAAAGTCGAGAGAAAAATGGTCTTAAAATTTCCTTTTGTAATGTTGTCCTATGCATGGATGGTATATTTTGGTTTATTTTCTCAACACACTTTGAATATCATTCATGTTGTCCCATAAATTTTGCAGATCTGCATAGTAATGAGTCTGACACAGATTTATGCTTGTGCTGAGAACAGGATAAGCAATGGCTGTGCTTTTGTCAAAACAGCACTGTCAGTTTTTCTGTGGCTGTGGGTCTACAGGAATTGCTGAACTAGATTGTGTTCAAGTGTAAGAACGAAATGTATAAAGACTGTTTACTCTGCTGGTCCAGTGATGGCTTGGGAATATAGAGGAATTAGAACATGGAAGAATTACTCTAAACCAAATAGTTGGGTTCTTAGCAATGCTGAGTATAGATTTCTGACCTAAGTACTGGAAGGAAATTTTCTGTATGAGTTTATAGTGAAAGGCAAACAAGATTTTTTTTTTTGTTGTTCTGTTTATAATGCGGCTTTACTGTCCTGCTTGGTTTCCTTAGGATTGTGGTTCTATTACATCTTTTGAAATGTGGTTCAGTATGTAAGCTGAGCAAATAGGAAACTTCAGACATTCTGTAAGAACAGGTTTTGTGTTGGAATTGAAATTTCAAACCCCTAGCCGAAGAACTTAGCTTACAATACACTCACTTTGTACTAACCTTGTGTCCCATTACTTTGCCTTCACAAGCAGTAATTTTTTTAAATCACAACAATAATTATTGTGCTCTTACCTGAATAACTTAGTGTTACTTGAAAGCTTGATGTGTTTTTTGATTTTTTTCTTTGTCAGGAAAGGTGATCTGTTCTATATTACGATTTAATTTTCTAGTAATTAACTACAAGATTTGAGATAAATTCATTTAACAGTTCTTGCACTGTCTTTAAACTCTGAAATAAGCAGTTGTGTAGATAACTACAGACACCAGAGCAAGAGGAGAGAGTAGAACTAGGATGGTAGTTTGTGCAGTAGGCCACTCTAGAAAATAACAGCATTTCATTGCCCTATTTTCTTACCATTTTGAAGTGCTGTTTAATTTTTCAGCTCCTTTCTGTTTCTGAACGCCTGTGTGAGGCTTGATCATGCAGCCAAGTGTTCACGAGGGAGCAGAACCCTGCACCATGTTATTTAAGAATAAAACAGGAATGCAGGAGTCTGGTATTATTCTGAGTTCTTCCAGTTTAGTAGGTAATCTCTTAGAAATTGTTTTTTTGTTTTGTTTTTTTTTTTTTAATCCTGTGGTAAAACAGGAGTAAGTTCCAAGTGCAGCTTTATAAGGCACGGTCGCTTCTCCGTAAGAGATGTAATACTGTGAAATACCATCTCAAGTGCGGTAGCACTTTATTTTTCCAGAAAGTTTCACATCCCATGTCTGTTACTAGCAACGTGTTTTCCGGGTTTCTAAATCAACCCAGAAGAGTTTCAGCGGTGTGTAATGTTAAGCACGTTCTCATGAGTCACTGCTGAAAATACTGGTCAGGGGATGGCAGAGAGGAGGGCGCATCAAAGGAAGAATTACGAATGTAGGAGTAGTGGAGTTTCAGTTTGAGATGTGTAAGTTAAGTGTGGGTTAGAGAGGAATGGTGAACCTAAACTGTTTTTGTTGTAGAAGTGGTTACCTGGCTCAGGACAAGCCTGCTTCCTCCCTTTTCTGATGTCTCAGCAGCAGCAATTAATATTTCATCCCTTTGTAATTCCAGAGAGATTCCTCACTGCTACAGGAGTCAGTGTCTGGGTAGTGAGGCTTGTGTTCAGGATTCAACAGAGAAGTGGGATGCTTCTAAGATGACAGAGCTGATAGGTGTGAGAAGTCTTAGATCTTTGCCTTCTCATTTAGGGTGTAAAGCAACACTTCCTTCTGTAGTTCTTGTGTGCATAAATGAAAATTGGAAATAAGATACCAAGTTAAGTCTGCCACTTGGTGCTGTTTGTAACCTTGCTTTAAACACAGTGCTCCCTGCAGTTTTATCTACAGACTGGCTAGGGAACCTAGGAAGAAAGAGGACAGGTATGTTTGTGCATACATCTGTGCATACAAACACATCCCCACTTTCTATTTTAGAAGATCGTGAATGAATGTGGTTTGGAAGGAGCCTCTGAAAATCGCCTCATCCCACCTGCTTCTCAACACAGGCCTGGCTCCAAGTTTGGATCAGGCTCCTCAGGGCCTTGGCTAGCTAAGTTTCCAGAACTGCTGAGTATTTTACAGCATTTTGAAGTGTTTAATAGAAGGTGTGATTCAGAATGTAAGACTCACAGAAAAAGGAAAACAGTAATGCAGGATGTATTTATTGCTCTTATTGTAGTAGTCAAAGCAGTCTTTCAAGATATGTGACCTGATGGTATAGCAATATTTAAAATACATCGATTTGGACACCGAAATTATACTTCTACAGGCAAGTACTGAATGTATTAGTTTTGTCTGTGCTAAATAAGCATGCATATAGAAAATATTTAAGATGTGCCAGAAAGGCCTTATATTCTTCAGCCATAAAAGAGGGTATGCTCTGAAGTGAAAGGACCACACATACTGTGTTAAGCCTTCCTTCTTGCATTACTGCTGTTATGCTTCGTGTTTGCAATCAGATTTATATTAGTGGAAAAGTTTTGGTGAATGTGTTCTGAATATGCAGTAGAGGCACTGAAAAATCACAGTATGTAGTATAGAGGTACAGTGCTACTTAAAAAGTTAAGCTTGGTTTTAAGTTACATTTGTACTTCGTGTTTTCATGTGTTAAGTAAAAAAAAAAAAAAAGTGTACATCTTTTTGCAAAAAAAAAAAGGCACTATTAGGGCCTGGAACTAAAGATGCTCTTCTTCTTTAAAAACTCAGTCCTGTGAAACCTCAGCCTGGCATTGAGTTTAGTGCAGTGCTGTTTATCCTGTGCTTCAGGTACTGATCTGAGATGACTCACTGAGCACAGAGCAGCTCTGATAATTTTTCTGTCATTTTTCAATTGCTGTTCGTGGATAGCTGCAACGTATTAGTATATCCCGGTAACCTGACTTCTCTTTTCTCACAGTAGAAAACCTTTTTTGCCTTTTAACATCCTGAAACTTGTGATTCAATATGGTACTGTGGTCTCACAACCGTCACTTTGGACAAGTGTAGATTTGAACACAAATGCCTCGAGAATGCGCTTTGTGAGGCCGGAGGTGCATGGAGGCAGTGCACACATGGCATCCTGGTTTCTCATGTACACGTGGAAATCCTGTCTGTTGCTGTAAGTCACGTAGCTGTTGTCTATCTAAAATAGTCTCTTAAAATAAAAGCCATTTCAAGTCTGGATGTGAGGTAAAGACTTGCAGAATTTTATTTCAAGATAATTTGGAGCAAATGTACATACAAAAATAAGGTACATTATTTAATTTTTTTTCTCAAGATTGCAAACGTCATAGAGTCTAGCCAGAAGATGATCCCTGAGCGAAGGCTGGAAGTGGTGCAGTGAATGTACATAGTGTTCCTGTAAGCTTTTCATACCAAGAGCATATGCTTATTACGAGGTTGTCTATTCAGGGTAACTGGAATACAGCTCCTGAATGGAGAGGCTGATGTGTGTTTGCAGCAGCAAGCCAGGGCTCACATTTCAGCAGCTCTGCTGACACAGCTGCTGTGCTCTCCTCCTTTTCCTGGGCACTTACCCTGGTCTCACCATGGCCTCTACCTCTGACAGCACAACACTCTGTGAGTCCATGTGGTGAGCTGAATAGGGGAACTCATCTGGCTGCAAAAATTCACCCTCAAAATGGTGTTGTCATTTTCTTTTTTCATTCCTGTCGTTTTCCTAAGCTGCTTTGTCACTTAGTCATACAAAGGTTTGCTGGCACAGTGGGAGGTGCTGTAGGGATGGGAACTAGTGGCAAGAGCAGGAAATGACACGACCATTGAACTCTTGGCTAAATATTTATCTTTGACAAGAAATACCTCTTAATCTTGCATTCATTCATAAAAGTGATGAGGAAAAGCTGATCGAGTTGCTTAAACTATTATGCCAAATTATTCTGATATTTTAGACAAATAGTACCTGCTTTGTGACAAATTAAAAGCCTGTTGAGCATTAAAGTAGATTAACATTTTAACTTAAAATTGTGAGCTTCCAGAACACCACTTTTAAGAATTTTTTTCTTATGTCCATGTTTTACTTCATCCCTTCTTAAAAATATAAAAAAAAAAAAAAAGAAAACCTTGGAATGAAAATAGAAAGTTTGAGGATACTTTGGATGTTTTCAGGTTTTAAATTCACTTGTTTAAAACTGATTACCTTCTGATATTGTTAACAAGGTAGTGAGATCTTACTATCTAGATCTTTTTTAATTGTAGAAAATGGCAAAGGTGACTTCCTGAATGCGATGTGACAATGCATTTAGTGGTATGGTGAAACCATTGAAACCATGAGGTCTCAAAGAGGGCAAGTTTTCTATTTAAAATTCTATATTGGGACTTGAAAAAGCAAAGAATGGTGATTAGATACAAAGGTGTTGGTTTGAATGTCCAGGTGGTTCTTTCTCCTCTCCTGCTTACCTCCATTCTAATCTTGTTTTGTTCAATTACAGTTCCTCTTCTTGATGAGTCGTGCTTTCCAAATGTTTAGTGGGTTTTTGCCAACTTCAGCCCTTCTGTTGGCTCACAAAGGAGTTAAAATGGATGAGTGATGAATAATAGTACACTTTGCATCTGTGACTGTGGTACATGTTTTTTCTTCCCCTCTTGTGCTGTTATTGACTAAAAGCCTGACTCAGTGATTGCCGTAACTCCTATATTGAAAATAATAGCTTTTTGGTCTTTTCTAACAAAAGAAGAAAATGAATGGAGTGAGATTTTGAGCTACATTCACATTCTTTAGATTTATGTGTAGATTGAAAGAATCACAGGTGTCAGATCTTCAGAAAATGTTTAAACTCTATGAATGGAAAATGGTATCTAGGCATATTTGAAAACTTACTGCTGTTAATTATAGGAAGTATGCTCTTATCTGTATTTCCTTTTTTATTTAATCAAAATGGAGAAATGAAGGAATAAGGGTATACAAATCCTGTGACATTATAGAAGCATGCTTTGGTTGTACATGGGCTATTAAAAAGAATAAATGCTCTGAGCTGATATGGCAAAAAAAAAAAAAAAAAAGCTTTGATATTGATCAGCATTTCTCTTAAAAGAGGAAGGAAAACACACAAACACCCACCCCATGTTCAGTGAGACAAGACCACTGCTGACCACAAAAAA